>WBNH01002735.1:0-60992 GCA_013401255.1 Urocolius indicus
TACTTTTTAAATTTTTTTTCTAGCCAAATGAGTTGCAGCATGACCATATTGGATTGGAAGAGGTCTTCTTTGAAAGAAAGATCCCTCTAATCCTGAATTTTGAAGCCATGTCTAAGTTATCTCCTGCACTTTGCTTACTCTTTTTTTTTTTTTCTTGAGACACACACTGAGCCCAAGTCAAATCCTTAGGCATGCAGGTGTGGATGGCTCTGCTGCTGCTACTGGGAGCATGTCATTTGATGGTATAAAACACAGACTTACGAAAAGGGTTGATGCTCTTCTTGACTGTGACGGTAAATCCATTGCCAGGCTTGTGAATCCTGAAGAAGATCATTGCCACATTCTGTGATGACTTCATGCTCCTCTGAATGTTGCCAGTTTCACAAAAGTCTAAGTATCTTTCAGAAGTCGAGAGGGGATGGTCCAAGGAACTGGGAAATTTCTCTCCTTTGAGTATCCAGCCATCAAATACCTACAGGGGTTCAATATTTGAAAACAAGCCTTTTGCTTATTGCTCTGTTAGTAGAGAAGAGAAATACGAATTAATACAGACACTGGTTTGTTTTGACACCAGAAAACCTTTTCGAAGCCAATAATTCATTAAAATAATCTTTATATTTGTCATTTTCCTAGCATTTAAGTAAGAATTCAAGCTTCATCTATATTTAGAAAAGAGATACATATAAATTTAATGTCTTTATTTCCTTCACGTGACAATTTCGCTGACCTTTTTTTGAGGGAAGCAGCTTTTTCATTCCAGCATTATCACATTTGGATCAATATTTAAATTTCTTATTGCTGCAATTGCATTGTTACTGAGAGAAGATTTTGACCACCTTAATTTGGAAACCCCATGAAGCATAAGTCACTCTTTTAAACTTTAGGCACTAAGTCTGTAATTTTCCACCATCCACGTTTTGCAGCTTGTCATTAATGGGACTGGAGGTCTTCCAGAGGTGTTGGAATACGACAAAGCTTCAGGAAGGAGTTATTGGCAGAGGTATTTCTCTATCCTAGCTTGTCCTAACTACTCAAAACCAGAACACTACCTACTTGGCAGGATCTTAAGCAGCAACCTCTATGCATCTTTACTTCACAACAAAAATAGCAACAATTTGCCCTCATTGTCTTCAGGGAAATGTGTCAGTAGTAGAAATCTGTGTTAACTTTGGCATAACTGTGCATTTGCTTGCTTTGCTGTTTCAATTCCCTCTTAGCTGCTCTCACATGATGATTCCTTCTACACTCCAGTCAATGCTTTGAAAATCCGAGGACCGGATTCTGCCATGGCTTCAGTGAATAATCCTAATTTTCATGTAAGGCTTCCTCATGGAAATGCTGCAGGATCAGTCTCTGGATTTGCCAGAACTGTAAATTCCCTGAAGTTATGAGACTTGGGTGCTCAAATTACACCAGGGAAAAGCTGCCTGTATAAATACAATAGTATAACGCAGAAACTGGGGACTCTGTGATCAAGGGAAGGAAACCTATATAAAGCCTCGAAGATCTCTTTACAGTTTTTTAGCTTCTAAGTCTAAACACAGAGTCCTTGGACCCATAAGAGGCTGAAATTGTTATAGAAAGTATAAAACTTCAAGTGATTTTATAAAATAGCTATTTTAAAGTACAAATTATAAGTAATTTGGCAAAACCAGGCTTCCTTGGTCAAGTCGCTCCCAAAGAGAAGAACATGCATGAGGAGTCACACACAATGGGAATAAGAATGGTGACAAGGGGGATTGTGTAGATTCATGCACGTGAAAGCCATAAAACACCCAAGAACAAAGTTGGGAGTGACTGCTTCAGACGAAGAAGAAAAGAGTTTGTTATATTAACCATCAGGCTGTTCACTGTCCTGAACCCCCATAACATTCTGGACCAGAAGACCAAATAATCATCAGCATAGAGCAGTTAGTTGGCCAAGTGATTTTGTATATGAATATGAACATGTATAACTTGTGTAATAAGGGACCAATCAATAAAAGTGATGTAAAGTGTAAAAGTAAAAAATAACCAATCAAGATAAAGGACAAATTTAATGAACAATTATGAAAGGGCTTTATACGTATAGTAAAAAAGAACAAAAGAATACTGGATATAAATGTCTGTTAATTTTGATGCTTTGTTGGACATTCTTTGGGAATGATCTTGTGTCCCCTGTGTACATTGTCAAATAAAGGACATCTCTGCTTATCTAACTTTGTTTAGATAAGTTTTCTACCCAGCAAATTTGCAACAAAATCAGCCTCCCTGTAGCAACTTGGGAAGAGATCACAGCTAAGGTTATGGAACTGGAAGGACAGGATTCACCAGGGTAAAGCAAGCATGAGGACAGCATCCCTCCAAGTGCGTGAGGCAAGAGAAGAGCTGAAGGGTAGCTCTCTTCCTCCTCCACAGAGCTCAGCTTGTCACTGTGCAGGAATGGGGTCTGTGCCATGCATGGCCATGGTAGCACAAAGGGCAGAGCACAAGGTGAGAGAAGCCATCGACCCCCCCTTTCTCTGTTGAACCACATTCAGATCTTGGTCAGCGTTTCAAAATGTGCTGGTAAATTTTTTTGATACCAGAATATAGGCAGCTCTGAGTGAGAAAACTCTTTCTGTTCAGAGCAATGTCCTGAAAAGCTCAAAACTGTCTGTTTGAAAGAAAGCCTGCAATGATCTATTCATTATAAACTGATGCTAACTGACCTGTCAATGGGGGTCCTGGAGCAGTAACAGCCGTTCACAAACCTGCGTTATGGCATGGCTCATGTGACTCATGGTGCAATGAGAAAACCTTCCTAACCAGGCTGAGTTGCTCAGCTCATACTGACCAAACTTTTCAGGCAGCCCCCCAGGTATGTGCACTCAGCAGGAGTGCTTCTGGAAAAGTTCAGAAGAGCCCACACTGCCAGTCAGAGAGCAATCCTTAGCCTGCATTCCACCTGGGTTTAGGGGGATGGTGATAGAGGGGGAACATACAAAAAGTGGCTCAGGGAGAAAGCTATCCCATGGATTGTGAAAGCCCATTCTGCACACACAAACACACATACTCATGCCCCTTCCACAAATAGCAAATGTCTCACACATGAGATGAGAGCAGGGAAGGGGAAGTGCAGCAGGATGTGACAGCTTCTTACCTTCAGGAAATCACCGCCTTTACAGTCGATGTTTACAAAGTTGTATTCTATTGTGATAAGCTCGTCAGGGTCCCCGATGAAGAAGGTCGCACAGTGCATCTGTGGTTGGTCAGCGGTGAAAGTGAACTGCCCCTCTATACTCAGCATGTCAATGCACCCTGGAGAAATAGAGATACAGGGCTGCTGCCTCAGCCTGCCAGGGAGGGAGATCCAGACCATCTCCCGCGGCACAGGGAAGGTGAGATTGAGGAGAGATTCCTGTGCTAAGACCTGGCTGTTGTCGAGGAGAGGGAGACGCAGCTGAAACAATTAGGAGCCTACTGAGCATCATAGGATGAGTAGTAACTTGCAAGTGTGATGTGGGAGGGCAGGGGAGGGTGAGATGTCAAAGTATCTACAAGCAGAAAACTCTCTGTGTATATGCAGTAGTGCACTAACGCCCTGTTTCTTCAGATTTCTCTCTAATCACAACTTTTTCACCTGTCCCATCCCCTGGAGATGTGACCCTGCTCAGAGACACAAGTGGACGATCATCATTCTCCTCACATTACTGGGCACCTCTGTCTCTGTACCTCAAACTCTTTTCAGAGTTCTTTTTTGATTATCCTGCCTCAACCACAATTTTCCTGAGATTTTAACACATTGTCTTCCTTTTCCCTCTCCTTGTAAAAGAAGTGCCTGCAGCTCTGTCACTCCTAAGCAGGCTCCCTGAGCCCCGACCTCCCCACCAGAGGTTCCCACCACAGCACCAAAGAAACTTACGGAGCGACCGCCGGTAGATCTGCTTTGCAGACAGCTCTCGCTTTAGATCTTCACTGAGGAGTAAGAAGGGCTCGTCTTCACCAGCATCCCTCACCTGGTGAAGAAAAAAGTGCAAGAGGAAGCTGAGGCAAAGTGAAATGCAGCTCCCTCCCTGCATCTCACAAGAACAGGCAACAGCAGCTTAAATCTCTCCTCCAGAAACAGTGCAGCTGTGGAAAAGCTCAGTCAGAAAGCTGCCAACCTGCAGTAGGGGGGAACAAACCTGGCACCTAAGAGGTAAGCCCAGCAGCTCAGTGCATAGTGAGTCTCTTAAGTCCCAAGCAGAAATGCAAGTTTGAGAAAAAGAAGGACAAACAAATCAGGGAGGGGGATGACACTATTGCATTAATGCTACCCAGGTGCAGGTTTAATGCAGGAGGAATGGGAATAGGAAAGGAGGGAGGAAAAAGCACAGTGCTCAAAAACTGGGAGTACATGTTAACAGCTAAAAGCACAGCGAAGTGCTTTAGTTGTTAGCCTCATTGCTCACCTCTACGTATCTGGTTTGCCCCTTGGAGGCTGCCAGGAAGATGAGAACAAAGTGGCATTGAAACTGGAAAGCAGACGGCATGCTGACACCTCCTCTGGCAGCCCTTCCTCCCCAGCTCCTCGTGGCCAAGTTTCTCCTGGTCGGCGCTGGTAGGCAGGAGCTGCTGGGGTATATTGGAGAGACTCTTTTTATAGAGCTGTTGGGAGGGGAGGCACTTGGTCCCTGTACTGATAGGGTAACCCATGGTAACTGAATTCCTCTTGCAGTGACACAGTACGTGGGCATGACAAGGGTCCAAATCACAGCCACACATTTTCAAGCCCGTTGAACTCCCCTTGCTGGCAGATGTCTTTTCTACTTATCTGTCTACTGGAGCTGAAAAGCTCTGGGAACAAGAGCCCATCCCCATGCAGCTGCGGCACTCGCATTGTGTGATTATATCAGGTTACTTGAAACTGAGGAATGAGTAGCATCTCTCCTTCTTCCTCTTCTCCTTCTTTTCAGTCCCAGGGCATTTTAGACCCACAGGGCTCACTGCTTCCCTCCAGCTGCTCTGTGATATGCAGCTCTCTGCAGCCCCCCTGCAAGGTGCTTCCCACTGGCCAGGCCTGGGTGGGTGCCCCTGCATCCTAACCAGGGCAGCAGCCTGTGGCCAACATCCTGCCAGGGCTGGGGTATCTGCCAGCTTCCAGGACCTGTGCCTGCTGTTGGAACACAAGGGCTCTGTAGCAGCAAGCACACAGGCAAAACCAGACAGCTCTCCCTGCCAGACGTGGCTCTCATGCAGAAATTAGGAAAACTTGGGGTTACCAAGGACATGTTCCTCACAGAACAGCCAATGCTGCTCCATCCCTGATCCTCAAGAGAAACCTAAGAAAGACATCTTCAAAAGAAGAATCTGAGAAATAAAATTTGTAACTCTGCAGAGTTCTAAAAATCAGGAAATCAGCAGAGGGTATATTCTTGTTTTCTCCTCACCTGCAATGAACCATCAACACTCTGCAAACAATAACTAACCTTTCTCCATCTCAGGCTTCTTGCTAATGTCTCACTCTTCTCTATGCTTCTCTGTCAAAATGTCACTTTGGTTCAGAAAAGCTTCTGTAAAATAATATGATCCAGACTTGCAAAGCTTTAAGTGTGCTGCTTCTGATTTCATTGTTAGGGCTTGTGGACAGAAATATTTGTTTGCTGTTTCATCCAACTTGTTGGTCAAACAAGAACTAAGTTAATCTTGTTCTGTTTATACAGCTGTGGTTCTGACCTTATTGTGCTGTAATTCTTGTTCTTATGGTTTATTGTAATATAAACTATAACATTGCTCCATATCTGCATGGCAGCACTGTGAATTTGCCATGTCTTTGTGAGTATCAAGAGCACAACAAGTACTATGGAAAATGTTGGTTTTGATCTTTGATATCAAGTTGCATTCAAAGGCTGTTGACACTGCTTTGGAGAACTGAGTAGTTAATTACTGCATGAGCCAAAACTGAATTAATTAATCTTCAAGTACTTGTCTTGAATTGTTTAAATACCATGATTCTAGGCAAGGATAATGGAGGATTATCCAATGGAGTTTGGAATATGAAATGCATTGAAATTCTTTGGGAATTACAAATTTCTTTGGAAAACTGCAGGATTTAGTCACTAGCGGTCCCTTCTAACTCCTACCATTCTGTGATTCTGTGAACATGTCTGGGAAGTTAATCAAGGTGGGAAGAGGTGTCCTGAAGATCACTGGGATCCTGCAGGACCATGAGAGGCTGCCAGGGAGTCCAGCCTCATGTGCTTTTCTTATCACATGTTTGCTTTCTGAAAACATGAAGAGTTACAGCATGGCTTCTCCACTCCCCATTTTTGAGGTACGTTGCAGAATCAAGTCACCATTCTGACTGGAGTGTTGCAGTTTGCCCTGCTGGCCTCAAACCTAGACCTCAGATGTTGATTTCTTGAATAGCTTCAATAAAGAAGAAGGAGTGCTTGATTGTATGAGAACTTGACCAGTGTCTGAAGATTTGGTTGACTTCAGCTCCAAAACTGAGTGAAGAATAAATGACACTGAAGATAAACCAATATGACCACTATTAAACCAGCTGCAAGGTGATTTACTTAGAATAAAACATATCAACAGTGATGTCAACATACTTTAAACTCTTGCCCATGAATAGCTGAGGTCTGGGCTAGCATAGCATTTGCTGATGGAGGTGCCCAGACAAGCAAGTAGGTCCAGGAGCTGAAGGACATCCTGAGAGATGAGGTATGAGGACTCTACTTCAGTGAAAAAAGTGGTGGGATGGTGGATAGGAGCCACCTCTACATCTGTCACAATTTCTTTCTTCCTCAAGACCTATGGCAGGTTGGCATTTCCTATGCAACACCTGCAGGAATCTGCTTTGGGTGTTACAAATATACTATATAACATTAGAGCAAAAGCTAAACTCTGGCACCCCTTGCTGTGGATGTGGCACTTGGTTTTAACAGAGGTGCTAAGGTAACCTGTCATGTACTCTGGGTCATCTTCCACTTTGGATTTTGGCTCTGGAATCAGCAGGAGATGAAATAGGATGACATCTTGCCCAGTCTCATCACAAAGCGCATGGGGTAACTCTCTGTGTCCTCTAACTTGAGGCTGCCCTCAGTCCCTAGACTTTGATATGATTCTCTTTGTGAACCTCTAATGCCCATGGAAGGCATGTATCTGGGATGGGGACATGGAATCACAGCCAGAGAAGTCCAGATGCTGCTGCAGAGACTCTCCCAACAGTGCCTCCGCACCTGACTCTAGCCTGGGCACATAGACCACCAAAGGGGACCGTCCTGGTAAAAGGAAGAGACTCGTCTCCTAGCCCTACATTCTGGCTATCAGAAGGTGGAGAGGATGGAAGATCACCTCCTCACTCAATGCTGCTGCCTCCTCACATGATATCACGGACATCCTTCTGTTCTGTAGATTCCTTTATCCAGTCCAGATCTGCTTGAATTTAAGGCCACTGGTAGAGTCTGAGGTCTTTAGGAGCCGAGACTATATCCACAAAGCAAAGAAACATCAACCGCTTAAAGAGGGTTCAAAACACTCCTGTAGCATTTCAGAAGGGAAAAGCATCTTCAATGCGATACAGATGCTCAGGTAAGTGAGGAGTGAGTCACCTTAACACTTTGTAGGATGTTTTTTTTCCTGTTAATATCAAATTATATAACACAGTAAAATGCATTCACAGTCTGACCCTACTAGAGACTAGATAATCCAGTAGCTATCATGCCATGACTTTTTGACTTGGCTAGCAACTGTACTTGCCTCCGGGAGCAGCCTCATTCCTGGGCACAAGAGATGGCACAGCACCACACTGGTGAGAGGTTGGGATGTGCACAGTGTCACTCATTGCACTCTGATAAGGCTCAGGGGGCCATTGCTGGGGCTCCCACACCGTTGGAGAGTCTCAGGTAGTTCCAGCAAAGCCCATGGGTGAGTTTTTGCTCTGTTCAGATACATGCTTGTGGGACCTGCCTGCCAAATGGTGGAAATTCTTGGTTTTGTGCTTGGAGTTTGTAGGTGTCTTGTCAGCTATTATAGCATGGAAGAGATCCCAGCTGCAGTGAGAGGTGGAGAAAATACAGCTGAATAAAGAGAGTAGTGGAACAAACCGTGTTTACCTCCCCCGAGGTGATCACACAATGCTCTGTGCTGTAATAAAGTTGGTAAGTGCAGTTTCTTCTCCTCAAACGTAACACAGTTGATATAGGATGATTGTGGATGATGATTTTGGTAGTGAGACTTCTTAGTGAGCAGTGCTTGAGCTACAGACATTCCTTAAGGGTCTCACTCTGATGTGAAGATGGGAATAAGTGTGATGAATCTTTTCTGGTCTCCGAAAGAGTCCCTTGTGTCCTCACTTCACTGACACAACATGGTGTCATGCTTTTTTTCCTGCAAAAGATAATTTTATTTCAGCACTTGCTTTACCAAAAATACACTGCAGACTGTGTGCCCCTTCCACTCAACGTGGAAATTTCACCTGCAGTGCATCTCACTCTGCCCCCAGCCAAAGGGGCTTGCTGACTCCAGAGAACCTGCACAAACTACAACTCTTGGACCTCCTACCAGCTACCTGTTGAAAACAGCAATCTTCTGACTGCGGCCATATTTTAAACCCACCATTTCTTGCCCTCAAGAGCATTGTCCTCTTGAGATGCAGCCTGGCTGCTGACACAAACAGCCAGAGCAAACCAAACCTGCCTCTAGCACTGAGATGTTAAACAAGTGTTAATTTTCCTGCATAGACACAACCCTATGCAGGCTCTGACTCCACACCACAGGGAGCAGCCCAGCTGCTGCACATTGCACTGTGGCCCATCTGCTTGTCTGTGCCTGGTGGGTTTCTTGAACTGATAGTAATAGCAGAGTTCACAGTGCTACAGCAGTGACAGCACAAGCGAAGAGAACTTCTCTTCCTCTGGGCACTCCACCCTTGGCTGTTGATGCTGGTTTCTCACTGCTGCTCAGCTCTGGCTGAAGAGATGTGGTGTGGGCTTATGCACAGTGTGAGATGTCTGGTTGGACTTGAAACTTCCTATTAATAGTGTCAGCTGCTAAACATTGTGCTGAGCTACACTTATTTGCCTTAAGCTCATCTCTACTGCAGCTTAGAATTAATTCAGGTGCTAGCTTTTCTTTTTCTGTCTGGGAGACACTGTAATAGCCAGTCCTTGTTTTTACTGTGTGGCTGCAGGTCTCATCTGATGTCTGTCTTTTTGCAGGGTAAGGGATTACTGCAAATTGCTTGTATTTTATTATACATGTATACCATTAAACTTGTTGCAAATCCTTCAGTAAATTATTCTTGAACAATGGGGTCAGTTAGCCCAGATTAAGGTGAGAAAGAACTCTCACCATAAGTCTCTGAAGTGTCACAGATGCTACAGTGTAGGCTAAATTTCTGGTCCTGTCCTTGATAAATTGCATACTATCAGTCAGTTATTGCTCTGAAATAATACTACAGAAACAAAAGCAAAGGGGAGGCCATATGGCAAATCGCAGCCCTGGACATGTTTAGGAAACCATTACAGGCTCTCAGAAGTCCACTTCAAAAACTGAGATCAAAAAGCTAGAGCCAAATGTGTATAGAACTCCTGCTTCTGGTCTAGTTCCCTCTACTACTAAAAACTAAATCTGTATTCAGTAATTACAAATAATTACCAAATACTTCATGTCACTTCATTTACATCTGGAATATTGTGTCTTGTTCTGGGCCCCTCAGTTCAAGAAGGACAGGGAGCTGCTGGAGAGAGTTCAGCACAGGGCCACAAAGATGATGAAGAGAGTGGAGTATCCATCTCACTTATGATGAAAGGCTGAGGGAGCTGGGGCTCTTCAGCTTAGAGGAGACTGAGGGGTGACCTCATTAACGTTTACAAATATGCAAAGGGTGGGTCTCAGGAGGATGGAGCTAGGTTGTTCTCAGTGATGTCCAATGATAGGACAAGAGACAAGGGGTGTGAGCTGGAGCACAAGAGGTTCCAAAGAAACACAAGGAAGAATTTCTTCACTGTGAGGGTGATGGAGCACTGGAACAGGCTGCCCAGATGGGTTGTGGAGTCTCCTTCTCTGGAGACATTCAAAACCCACTTGGACGAGTTTCTATGTGAACTATTCTAGGTGGCCCTGCTCTGGCAGGGGGATTGGACTAGATGATCTTTTGAAGTCCCTTCCAACCCTTAAGATTCTGTGATTCTGTGATGTTGGTCCTGAGTTACTCAGCAGACATCATCAGCAACCATCAAGTCCCTCTCCATTAAGAGGTTAGACTATGCTTAGTGCTACAGCTGATAAGGACAAATTTATTTGCAGATGATTGCTGTGCAATCACCCTGTGTATCCAGTAAATGCCTCCAATATATCACATTGCAATAGATCTGGTCCAAGGCTGAACCAGGAGGCAACACAGCGCACAGGCAGATGTCCAATGCTCCTGTTGTCTGGAGGATCCAAACTGCAACTGCCAGATGGCTCAGACCTGTAAGTGTGGCTGTGACCATGACTGCATTCAGAGACTGTGGCATATGAAAAATGAGTTTGATTGTTGCCGTGACAGTTATTGATAGGTAACTGCCCATTCTACAAAATCCATCAGCTAACTACTAGATATACAGTTTAAGCAGCTAGGCTATGGATATACAATAGGAAAGCCAGAGATCAACAAGACTAAAGTAGTGAAATTCGCCTTGTCAATCGTTTGTATATCCCTTTTTACTGGAACCCAATCAGAGTTCCAATGACAACTGAAGGAGAGCATTCCCAGCAGCAGAAACATTAAATATGAGACCACATTTTATGCTTCATTCCTTGAACCTTGTGTTGGTTGCAACATCAGTCAGGTTTCTCAACAGTCCATGATCCAACCTGAGCACAGGACTCCTGGGCTCCATCACTGAGGCTACCTGTCTGCCTCAGCTCTGTGCTGATACACCTGTCTGTAATGACACCTCAATTACTTCTTTGTGTGCATCTAAACTGGCTTTAAATAGAACTGAACTTTCCATAAGGTGAAGTTTGCATAGCTTGTTAACTCTGGGCAGCTTGACACAAGAGATGTGTGATTTGTCAAGTGGTTTAGAGAAATGACAAACGCATGTGATTTATGAACTGGAAGCCTATCAGCATCATGCAGGCTTGATGATAAGTGTTGCATTAGCACTATTTATGGCATTGAATAAGAGCAAGGACTGTGAAACTCGCAGTTTAGTGGGTTACAAACAATCAAGCAAACGTTATATTCAGACATTGAGATTACCCTGAAGGTGATTATCACTACCAGCTCTGCCTGTGACTCAACACAAAGCAAGAAGTGAAAGCAGAGAAAAGTTTTCTCCCAGGGAGGAGAGATGTGGGAGGGGGTGAACAGAGAAGGTGCATACCATTGCTCTGGTATTAGGGAAGATGCTGGACATAGGCTGAGAAGATTAGTTTTGACCAGTCTTGCTTTGTCAGTGGATCCCTCACATATGGTACCTCACCTCTCAAGGACTGGGGTACGAAGACCTCAACACCAGAGCCACAGGCAGGTGTCAGTGCAGCTCCTAGAGAAGGAACCTTGCTAGATGCCTCCTTCAGTCCATGACTATAGGCCAAAAGCTGGTTATGTTTACCTTCACTGGCAGCAGTGGCTGCTCCCTTGCAGAACAACAATCTCCTTTCCAAAACATGGCATAGTTATTGTGGTTGGACTTTGCCTGGGGAAGTACACTTCATGGCCTAGGTCACATCCTGTGCCATATCTGCAGATGACATGGTGCTGCAGCCTCCTACTGGTGACCCTCAGCTCCCATTACTCCTCTCCCAAATATCCTGTTAAAGTAGGTTACTGTAGTATTTTTTACTTTATTTTCGGTGCCGAAGTCATTTTATTATACAGAACATTATTTTTCATATGTATTGAGAAATCTTACTTTTTACATGTTCAAAAATTCTTTGGACCTGGACCACTGTGAAGAACAAACTTCACGTTTGACAAAGCATCACTTTGTTAACTGGTATTTTAAGATGTTTTTCTATCAAAGGACAAGTATTTCTTAGCTGAAGTGACTATCTCCTTGATTGAGTGTTTCTCATCCAGGAAAAAGCTGTGATTCAACACAGTCATCTCTGGTAGTGTTAGGTATCACAGTAATGGGCCCATTTCAGAAACAGTATGGATTGTTACACAATTCAGCTGCTCTGTATGAGTCAGATAAGAGATGCCAGCATAGCCCATGTAATGGTAAATTTATTCTTTCAACAGCTTCTACCACTTAGTCCTTGATTTTTCATGTGAATGTGATTGCTCACAGGTTACTCCTTGTGCAGTACAAATTGCAGTGCGAAACACTCTTATCAGTTGGAATTCAAACACTTTTAGGTGAAAATACTCAACTATTTTGTGTTGGTGTAAAAATGATAAACATTGAGGGACTTTGAAAAATGCTGACCAGGTGACCTCAATCTCATGAATTCTGAAAACAGCTTCACCTTTGGTAGCAGTGTTACAGATCATCTTTACCTCAGGTGTGCCAATGAGCCTTTTAATTCCAAACAGAAAGTGAACTTGTCTTTCAAAGGCTGATGAATCTCCTTCATGTAATATTATTCCTGGGACACCAAAGATGACAAAAAAACCTCATTTCCCTGGATGAAAACTGCAGAATTAAGTAATTAGCCTCAAGAAAAAGAGAGCTTTGGTTTCACCTAGCCAAGAAATTAATAGTTTAATAAGATAGAGCTTTCCAATCCTGTGTCTCCTCCAGACACCATTTGTTTAGTCACAAGGACCTATTTGTTACTGCCACCCAGTGTGCCCAGTTGAAGCTGGGAATCCTGCATCTCTCTGCAGTATTCTCAACCTTTTGCCCTCTTTCAACATCCAAAATACAGCCTTAACTCATTCTTTGCATTGTTCAGTTGCTTTTCTGTGCTTTGCAAGATCTTCTATCCAATTTTTTTTTCCCTTCTATAGATTTATTCTATTTCCAAATAGTGCTTTTCTGGATTCATGCAACTCTGAATAGAGTCAGAGCAATACATGGAGTTTTAAGGCAGACTCCACAATTAAAAACTTGAGAGTATGGTAATTTGCTCTACAACCCATGAAATCAACCAGGACCTAAGAGAACAGCTTAGATTTAAAGAATTTAAAGGAGTAATTTCCACTAATTTCCCCCCAGCTACCTGTTCTCTGAGCAACCACTCCTCCTGTCTTCCTCTTAGCTGTCTTGCAATATCTGCAATTTTACAGACGTGTCCTTATTTAACCAATCAAGTAACCGAAACATAACTTTGCATTGAAGGCTAATTTAAAGTCTCAAGCACATGTCCTCAGCTGTAGCAAAATTATCCCTCTAAGAGCACTAGGCGCTGTCATTTTACATCAGCTGAGAATCTACTTGCGAGGGCAAAATAAGTGGATGCAGCTGCAGCTCTCTTCCTTGGGAGTTGCCCCTTGTACACAACTGATTGCAGGTGGTTGAGGGCTGGTATTTAAAAAGGACAACTTTGGAGGGGGTTGGTGTTGGTGTTTTGTAGTGGAGAAGTTTTTTAAAAAAAATGTATTTGGTGAAGTTCATTTACATGCTCTCTCTGATGGCTGCTCAGGGCCCCTGACCTACCATACTCCAACTCAGAGCATGAAGTCAACTTAGAAAACAAGTTACCAGGTCACAAATGAACCATTATCTCTCATACCCTATTATGTGGCAGAAAAATATAAAATTTAACACATGACCCTTTTTTTTTTCTTCAAACAATACAGTGCCATTCAATAGACTTAATTATCCCTAAAGACACATCTAATAATTGTTGGACTGTCAATCAAAACCCTCATTAGACATGTATGTGACGTCACATCACAGTCTAACAAATCTTCCTGTCAGTCAAAAACCTTAATATAGATTCATCTGATTTCAGAGGCAAGTTTTATGTTTGACCATTTACCCAACTTCTTCAGGGCTGAAGTTGAAGAGGAGATTAATGTTTTCTGTGTGCTGAAGAGCTGGCACAATGGGCTCTGTGTTGCACTTAAGGGTCTCTTTCCTGGCATCACTCTGCTTTGTGCTGCATCATGGAGCCTGGAAAGAAGGTGTGCCTTGGATATCTGAGTGACCCGGAGCAATCCTGCACTGCTACAGGAGTGGTCTTCTCCCTTTTCTTCTGTCAGTATTAATTACCCATTTGCTTGGGATATCACAAAGCCAGGCTTCACTGCATACCTGCAGCAGCTTTTGAGAGGTTACAGTCCATCACATGCACACTGTGTACATCCACCATGTTGCTGTGGCCATGTACCCATGGCAGTGACTGCTGTGCTGGAGGAGACCCCAGACTTTGCTCCGGGATTATTTGGTTTGTTAAGGGAAAAGAATGAACAAAGCAGGCATCGTACTGATAGCCCAGGGAGTTTGCCAGCCTGCACGTTGGGGTGCCAAGGGCGAGAAGCAAATGCAAATTCACCACAGGAAATTGAAAGGCAGCCTCACTCAGATTTCCCAGATCATACAGGAAGGCACCTCAGACCACTGTACTGTTGTGCTGCCCCTAGTAGCTCTGGTGCCACATTTCAGGCAATGAGGCTGGTGAAGGGTCTAGAGAACAAGTCTGACGGGGAACATCTGGGGGAATGGGACATTAGGAAGAACTTTTTTTTTAACAAGAGGGTTGTCAAGCACTGGAATAAGCTGCCCAGGGAGGTGGTAGAGTCACCATCCATGAAGATTTTTAGAAGATGCATAGATGAGGTACTGAGGGCATGGTTTATCAATGGAGGTGAGGTTACTGCTTGGACTTGATGATTTTAATGGTCTTTTCCAGATGAAATGATTCTGTGATTCTATGTGCTGTATTCATTGCTCTGCATCTACCCAGGAGTTATGACAACCTTTGGGGATGTTAGATTTCCTTTGATAGCAAGTACAGGTTAATAGAGATACTCCGTGTATTCAAGGCATCCCTACAAAGGCAGCACCAGATTCATAGTTGTAAATATTTGGTCATCACTGGCAATAACTTTCAATTATTTCCCAAATGGCATGTGGTGGAAAGCATTTAGTGACATTTCTGGCTGCTGGAAACAACACTTGTTCTGTTAGTGTCCTAGTGCCACTTCTCTCTCCCTTCCCACAACCCCCGGGCAACTTTTTTTCTCCTCTTTATGAGCAGGAACTAGTGTTGTTGGATGATGATTATCCCATAGCACTTCACACACTTTATGCTCCTGTAGAGCTAAAAAAGTGGTCCCTTCCTAGTGGACCCAGCTGGCAAGTCAGAACTCAGAGGGCTGCGGGATTGCAAAGCACTTGTCATCATGGTGCTGTCATACTCAGCTCTTAGAGATCTGAAATTGGATACTGAATCTGAAGAGGCTATGAATTTACTCAATGACAATGCGTCAAGCTTCATGTATCCAGTTGCGCTGGCACTTCAAGTCTCTTTTGAACTGAAATAGAAGCAAATGGCAGAAGCTGAGGCTTTCAAGTTAATATCGCTTATCTTCTGAAAATCTACTTTTTAGAAACAAACAGGCAAAACAATTTCACAATTGCTAGAAAAGATTTTGTCTGTCATTGCCATATTTTATTGGTCTTTAATGTAACTGGAAAATATCGGGCCATATCATGTTGTTCAATTTTCTATTATGTTTTTCAGACAGTTTGATAACATAAATGAAAAAATCCTGCTTGTAATTAGACACCATTCCTAAAACTGAGGGACTTTGGAGAAAAAGTGCAGGAAAAGCATCAGCAAATAAAAAGAAAAAAACATTACTGCCTTCATGTTTGAAGGAGCCATGTTTCTCTTCCACAAAAAGCTAAGCCCATACTGCTCACATCTGCAGGACAATGTGGCTGTAGTAAGGTTGGCCATGCAAGCGCCTTCTTGTAACAGACAGTGTGAGTGGCTGCAAAGCAGTTCTACTTCCTGAGGATTGCTTACAGAAAAGGGGATTGCTCACAGCTTTTTCTGTAGCAATTCTCAAAGTCAAGCTGATCTTCAGGTATCATCCTTGGAAGTGATGTCTACCAACACAGCACTATTCATTTCCTGTGGGAGAGGAACGGCGGGCGAATGACCCACTGATGCAGAATTCAGCCCATGGTTAGCCCAAGATCAGGACAGCAAGTCCCTTATCCCAGGACCCTAAATTGTTCCAAGCTTTGTGGTTTTGGGCATATGAATATGCTTTGTAGTATTTTCTTTCTTTCCTGCTTGGTCTCCAGCCTTTGTGCAAAAAGTTTTCTTCTTGAAAGCTGTTGGAGTTTACGTCATCCTCGCATTAAAAACAGCAACAAGAAAAACCTAACTAGCTGAGCCAAAAAAAGGGGTGGTTTATGAGGTTTTACAAAACTTTTGTTGGAATAAAGATCATTTGAGTCATTCTTCTCTGATTCACCCATAGCTTCTATGCTAGCAAGACCCTTCCGCAGAAGGATTAGGCTGCACTCAATCCCTAGTAAATTCAGCTGATGAGATGACTCTGCTGACCCTCTCCATCACAGGAGCTGCTCTATCTGCGTGACTCCAGGGCACATTACTGCAGCCAGATGTGTTTTAGCACAATTTTGCTCATCACAGAGGCTCCTATGTGTATAGTGGCTCATCAGAGACGAGCAGAGTCTTTATGGACTTTCTTGAGCTTCTTTCCAAAAAGCCGCTTGCTCAAAAGTCACAATGAAGAAACTGGTCCTTACTGGGACAATGTCATTCCTTGCTTGAAGTCAAAGCTTTAAGCTGCTCTTCCTTCCTCTTAGAGAAAGGGTAACAGCTTGGAGACTAGCAACAAACTGCAGGACCTAAGGGGAACCGTAAAAGCAGCCTTACTTTTCTTCTGGCTGATAGTCCTGTCATTCTGGTCCAACAACTGCAATGATATTGTGGTGTATGACATTGCAGGGGGCAAAAAGTTACAGAATTGTCAGTTTTATTTGAATACTTTTTGTTGCTGTGTTCCCATAAAAGATCTGTGAATCCTATATAACTTCTGTCACTGAACTGTTAACAAGCAACTCTGCCACTACTGCAAATTCTCCTTTTTTTTGCCTGGGACAACATACTTTTGTGGTGGCCACTTTCTTAGGATGTTGCCTGCACTTTGTTACATTTATTAGACCCCCATAGAACCCCTTTCTGATAATAAATTTCATCTTTTTAATTATATGTGTTTTTATATAACTATTATAGTCTTTACTGAATGACGTCCAGGAGTCTGGGGAGGGGAGACAACTAAAATGCATTCTTCAAATCTTGCCTAGCAGGGAACATCTTCACTGGGGATTGTTTTTTAATTAATCTCTTATACAAACAGAAAATCTTTCTTTAATTCAGATGCTTTTTATTATAATTTGAAGTTACCAACAAATTACCAAGGAACAAAGAGAGGTCTCCGATGAAGAAAAAAGCTATGACACCTTGCTGCTGAGGATTCACAGGGCTTTGGAAGTGTGCTTAACTTAAACAGGAGTGTAGAAGAATTCTTAATGCAACCCAAGAGTAGGCTAATACTGAAAGGAATTGCCACACAGTCTCCACACCTGGCCATGTAGTCTCACTGCCCCTTTTGCATTGCTTTCATTCACTTGGCTCGATCAGTGTGAGATGAAATCATTGTTCCATAAGATGACTCACATTGCAAAGCTGTACCTTGGGATCTCATCACTAAATCCCCCACAAGTGATCCACTAAAAGTCCTCTACTTAAAAGTGCCAGAATAAAGAAAGCAGAAGGCATTTACATCTCCCCCGATGAACCAGTCCTTCCATCAGCCCTCAGAGCAGTTTGCTGACTAAATCATCTATACATTTGAATAATTTATCATATGAATAAATTAATTTACTCTGAATGAAGTGGTAGACTATTGGGATGCAGTAATGTCAACACAACAAAATTGAAGCTGGAAAGGTGGGGAAAATGAACCCGTAACAATGGCAAGCAATACCATCTGCTCTGGCAGCAGGAGAAAGCTGTGACCACAACTGAAATATGAGAGTGTGGGGAGGTATGGAGCAGTATCTAAAAAGGGCTTTGGAATAAGCAGAACTGAGCAAAAAACAAGCTGCTTTTTTGAGCTGCAAAAATATGGTTATTAAAGCACAACTGAAAACTAAATTGCAAGGTTCCTGTTTCATTCTAAATTTTCCAATTCAGAAAATATATAAGTAACATTCCTGTACCTTTTACTCCCCACTGACATTTAAGGAATAGAAGTCTCAACTGCTGCCAAACAATCCATTACTCCAAGCCCTTGACCTTGGCCACTGATGAATGTGTGTTACAGGTGTACAAAGTGCAAAGACCGAAAGTACTGAAAGCTGAATCTCCAGTAGCATAAACTGGCTTTGGTCCAACTTATGCCAGCTGTTGATCTGCTGAGTGTCAAACAGTTGGAAGGATGGTGGTTTGCATTCACTAAATGCTATAAAAGGCTATCTAACTAGGTGTGTTTTGCACACCTTCGTGGCCAGGAAATTGGTTGTATTGAACATTTTTAAAAACCCTCTTTCTTTAGCCGTTCTTCAAAGAAATTATTACATGCCACAGTCAAAGCAGCAACCAGAGTGACAAATTCATTAAAATCCACTTCATTGTCTTCATTGGAGTCCAGATCTTTCATAATCTTATCAACCAGAAGGGGATCCTTTTGGCCCTAAAAAGAAAGAAAAGTGACTTAGCTGTGCTGATCTTGAATGTGTCATTCTAACACTCCTGGTGGTGCCACCCGCTGCTGTGTCATAAGCCTTGGTGCTATTGAACAAAAGGCTGCATGAAATATGCACCTGAATAGTAATATACCACTAGCCATGGCATTAAAAACATAGGCCTGTAGTCCCAAAAGCACATAGAAGCAGAAATCAAAGACAGTGCAGCTCTTAGAAAGAACGTAGGTACTCAATAGGCACTGAAATATACTAAATGCATTTTAGGAGCTACTGGACACTGATTTCTTTTGACAAGATCGATCTATAATGTGCATTTCATATATAGTCCCTTAAAAAGCAGTATTTAGATTTTTAACAGGCTATTCATAAGTGGTTTCATTATACATCCATTTATCACATTCAGAAGATCTCTGCTTAGCAAACGATGCATCCTATTCAGTGGGAGTAAGAACAGTGAATCTAGTGATAATGAATCAATAGCCAGGTTTAAAAGAAAATCAAATTAAAGGAAATGGATACAAAGTAACAACAACAACAGCAAATTTCCTGCTGGTGATGATAGGGTCCACAACCATTTTTACAGTTAAGAGGATACAGAAAAGCACAGAAAAGCAACTATAAATCTGTTTGTTATTCCTTAAAAAGCATCCATGCTGTGTAATGCAGAACGTAACGAATGTGCAAAGAAATACCCAGATCAGCAGCTTATTGCTGAAAGGATTTTCTTAGCATCTCTCTGCAGAGCACATAAGCAACTGTAACTGTGTCTTTAGTCACTGTGCACAGGCTACTTTCTTGTCTCATGAGAACTGGTTGCTGGATTTAATTCTTCAAAAGGTTTATCTATGACATTATGAGTAATGAACAAGCAAACAAAAAGCTGATTAAAGCCTGACTTATCACTGATTTTGCTACTGCTTCTAGGTTGCCCTTGCCCTTCTGCTCAAAAACACAGAGGACTAAGCAGAGCACAGCTACCTGGCTCTGCTGGTGGTAGCACATGGCAGGGCAGCAGGGCTGGACTGCCCTCTGAAAACACAAACGATACATTTGATCTCAGCTCCCCTGTCCAGGTCCACAAGGACAACTTGAGACTGTGTTGCAGGACATGCCTCCCAGAAGGAGAAGCTATTCCTGAAAACCTCAATAGCTGCTTATCCCACCTATGAAATAGAAGGTTGAAGAAATACTTCTTACCGAAAGGAAGTCAGTGAGCTCACTGGTGAGGAGCTCCTTGAGCTCTCCTTTGCTAAGCTTGTATCTATCTCCTTCTCTGCCAGCGTAGTGATGGAAAATCTTGATCAAAGTGTCCATTGCATCCTCCAGTGGTGTGGACATAGCAATGAGTGAGAGAGCTGCAGGGCAAAGATACAGAGTCAGTAACATTGCACAGAAGCCAAACCAAAGACCAGTCTCAGGGAGATGATAGAGAGCTAGCTGAAGAGAAAGATTGTTACCAGTGTTGAAAAAATGGGTTTTCAGACAATCCATCCCATCAGCTGTGCGTAAGTAACGCTAGACCATTAAACAAAACATTGTCTCACTAGCAATTACTTTGAAAATGTAAATGGAAAGGAAAGCCTTTAAGAAAGTGACCTACTATATATTTATTATGAAAAATTACTGCAAAAGAAATTTCTCATACCCATAGCTGAAAACACAGAGAAAATGAAGGCATGCCCTCCTACCTGTCCATTCAAAAATTTTCGCAAGAAAGTGAAGTCAACAGAAGCCAAAGTGGATACACATCTTTACAGAAGGCTCCACACCAGTTTCTTAGGTGATTAAAGTCACAAGTAGTAAGGACAGAAGCATCTGCTTTTAATTTATTCAGTTGTGTTTACTTGGGCTTACCTCTTTTTTTTTTTTTTTTTTTTTTTTTTCCTATAAATTACCTGGAATGAATAAATAAATACAAACTAGGCACCTCTGAGAGTTTCCTTCACTGAGCATGCAGTAAGAAGGTACACAAGGAAGTACCGCCATTAAAAGAAAGATGGAAATGCAGTTAGTTGCTGAATAGCTGACTGAAAATATAACTAAAACCAAAAATCAGGTGAAGTGAAACATTATGTTGATTAAGCCCTGGAAGAGAGATTAAAAAGCCAGAATGAAATTCGAGGTAAGACTGGAGTCCTGAACGATAGCACCATGTTAAGTCTTAGACTTACCTGCTTTACAGACTAGCTGAGGTGTATGCAAGAAAATATTCAGATGACAGAAAGTGGCAAACTGTCCTTCAAAACTCATGCACAGGCTCCTGTTTATCAGGCTAAGAGGGTGGATTACACAGAGACAGATGTATAATTGTCACTAGGATGACAGGGCTTCTGTTTCCCTCTCCATTTGCCTTCTCTGTTCAATAAAAACCACTTGTTGTAAATGGGTCACTAAAATATTCACTAGGCAAAGCAGAGAGAGGAAGTGTGTGGAACATACAAGATACTTTTTATCATTTGACTTTTTACAAATATGTCTATCTGAGAGACTGAAGTTCAAAATTAGGAAATGCTAATGAGGAAATTATTATTTTTATCTATATATACATAATCTGTATATAAATATTAAATATATAAATTATTATAGAGAGAAAATGTTGCAAATCAATATGAACCAACTTTCCCCCATTTTTAAAATAACTCTTATCTGTCTCTCTTGCTTTTCTACAGGTGACTGTAAATATCTTGGCACTGACAGTCAGTGATCAAAGATACCTCCATTCCTAGGGGTAAGTTTGCATGTGAATTTGCCACAAGTCCCTTGAGACATTATTGTCAGAAGTCTTCATAAGACTAAAACATTGATTTTGCTGAATAAAATTATTCCTGTAGGATATATGTCCTCAGGAGGAAAAAAGGAAATCTGTTTCAGAGGAAAGTGTGCCTGAAATCACTGTGTGCATCCATTTTTAGTAAAGGATGGCTTAATTTCTAGTAATCCTGCACAACAGCTGCATTTCAGCACTTCTCTTTTAATGTGATCTTCTCCCATGAGGGCTTCCCCTGCCCTGAGTCTCGAACCCAGTGACTGGCTGATCCCAGGGGCAGTGGCTGGCAGACACAAGGAACAGCATCTTCACCATGGTAGGGCCTATTTACCAGCTGAAATACCAAATAACCAGTTTTCATGACAGCCAGATGAAATGGAAAGCTGTGGTTCACAAATGTTTATAACTATTTCTCAGAAATACTGACCAGATAAACATCAAAATACTGGAGGACTTTTTTTTTGCCATTTATTCAACAACAGTTTCACCTACGACCAGAAAAATAACCTACAGATGAGCCAACACATAAGTATAAAATCCTTCTGTTTGTCTGCATATTACCTTGATTCTTAGGCTGATGGAAATTGCAATTTAATTACTGCAGCAGAGTCTACAGTAGGTATGACCTCTATGAAGCTGGTATAAACTTTCAGAGCTGCCATCCGCAGGACAGAAGAAACAAGGATTTCCTCTGTCATCACCAGGACATCAGCTCAATAATTTACATGGTGATATAATCTGTGCAGTCTCTTTCAAAAGCTACTTTTACTTCAGCTAATTGTGTAAGAAGCTCTCTGTTCCACGCTAATGGATTACCTGCACACAGGGAATGGCCACACGGAGTTTGTTTGTTAAATGCCTATCCAATTCACTGTGTCGATCCCTTTCCTCCTCAGGCTAGTGAAATCCTGCCAATGGTTCGAGTGACAGCAGAGATCTCCCAGTTCCTGTGACAGCAGGTCCCTGAGGCTGCTCAAAATTCATAATTATCAATCAAATGGCTTTTATTCCTTCATCCAAAACACCATAACAACCTGGTTTCTATAATACCTAATGGGTATTGAAGATAACTAAAGTCAGTGCATCCTGTGAGCACTTCTGTGTCAGAGCAAGACCTGACACTATTACTCCATTGTATGCCTGTACTCTGGTTTGTATCAGAGTAAACAGAGGAGCAGCACCAGACACATTGTTGACAAAGGGAGTAGAACTGCAGCATGGTGAAGGCTGATGTCTTCCTCATTCATGACCAAACTTTGTCACAATGTGCCAAATCACAGCAGTGTTGGTGGGAAGGTACCTCTGGACCATATGCACCATATGTACCTTTGGAGGTGCTTAGTCCCACCTCCAGCTAAAAATGAGATGATCCATGGCTTTGACTAGTTAAATCTTGAAAAATCTCCTAGCACGGAGATTTCCCAAGTTCTTGAGTAATCTGCTCCAGTGCTATACTCCCTCATTGGGGAAGATGTTTATCCTTATATCCAGTCTGTGCATCCTAAACTGCAATTGTGGTCTTCTGTGCACCACCTATCAATACTACTGTCATGGATTTGTGTTGAGCTGCTTTTTGCTTAGTTAACAGAGGAAGGGAGCTACAGTGCTGGTCGCAGTAAACAGTTCTCAAAACATTCCCTGGCTTATAGGAGGACCCACCCCAGCCTAGCTGAGTCAATCTGGTGTCTCTGCCATCACAATTTAAGAAGGGAAATCTGCAGTAGAAGAGGAGGTATAGGACTGGTACAAGATGGAGGTGACCTTATGGGACCCTATACTCAGAGAAGAAGAAAGGAAGGAGGAGCACCAGACAAGACAACCCCCTGCAACCCATGATGAGAACACAGCTGTACCCCTGCAACCCATGGAGGGCAATGGCAGGCATGAGAGCTACCAGCAGCACTGGGTGAGTGTGCCTGGATGAGTGAGAGACTGTGTGAGGAGGTGGCCACAGTGCAGGCCATGCTGGAGAGCCTGTGGGCCACAGAGCAGACACACATGAGAGGCAGAAAGCTGCAGCCTTTGGGATTAATGCATGTCAGAGCGGCCGGTGCAGGGCTGCCTGGCCTGTGAGNGTAGTCTTGTCTGTTTTGCCTGGGACCATAAGTGGCAAATGAGCCCTCCCTGTCCTTAGGGCATTGCACAGGCCCTTGGTACTTACAGCTGTTTATGGTTCTTTTTTTTTCTGAGATGGGCCTAAACCACAACAAACACAAATGACTTTATAAACTCCTTTCAAACAGCCTTGGCTACTCACTCAAAAATAAACCTAAAAGCAGTCTATTCCCTGACTCGCTCAATCTAGTTCTGCATTTTAATTTCCCCTTTATGTTATATGCTTGCCTCTTACAGACTGCTCCAGCTGTGCCCTTCTCCTAACAAGTATTTCAATGTTAAAGTAACCACAGCAAAATCAATGGTTGCCAGAAGAAGAAGGGCAGATTTTACACTTGGCATAACACAAGTACACTGCAGGGCTGAATTCTGCCACCTTTGCTCAAGCAGTAATAGGTGCTATGCTTACAGAACAAGTCAGCCATCTGATTTCATCTCCTGAGAGGAGGCTACCTCTAAGATTTTGTTCCCTGCCCTATAAATCTATGGGTTTATAGGCAAGCTATGACTTCTTTCCTTATTAAAGGAAGCTATGACTGCTTGTTTTAATGATAGTTGGGGTAATGTGGAGGTGCAAGTGGCTGGAAGGCTCTATAGACCTGAACCTCTCAACCTACATTGAGATAGGGCAGTCAGACCACAGTCAGAAAATCTTATCAGGTGGCCTCTGCTCCTCAAAAAATTGAGCAGAACTCAGCACTGTGTGAAAGCAGCCGGCCTTTGACCTAGCTCAGCAATCTTCTTCCTCCATAGCTGTAAAGGAGAACCTTTGTTTTCTTTGCTAGGATTTTCCCTTGGTCTTTTCTTGAGACAACATACCACAGGCTGCCTTTAAGCAAGAGCAGCCTGTAAAGTGACAGTCTAAGCCACTCCCTAGCTAGTAAAATACTGCCTAGCTTAAGTCAGAAGATCTCATACTTAGGACATCTGGTTTTCAACATTTGCCAGAATGCACGTGGGGAATACTTTCTCACAAATAATTATTGCACTGGTAAAGGCAAGTCAGCCTCACACCCACATCCTGTCATAATTTATTTTTCCCAAACGCACACTGTTCTTGGGATGCACATGTTTTGAACCAATCTTGTATCCCTAAAGTGGCAAAAGGTGTGATGGGAAGAAACAAGGAGCTCTCCAAGGCTCAGAAGGATGGTTACACTATGCACTAAAAAGTTTACATTAGATTAGAGCCTAGATTAGACTAAAGGGCATATTAATCATAGAATCATAGAATGGTAGGGGTTGGAATGGACCTTTAGAGATCATCTAGTCCAACTGCCCTGGAGAAGCCAGTCAATAGTCTAAAGATTTTATAAGAGACTTCAATTTGAACCAGTAAGTCTTGTTAAATAATAACCAGCATTTTTTTTTTATTGTTAGCATTTTTGTTTGTGTTTGCTTTCTATATCTGGCTGGTTGATTGATTTATCCCTTTACGTCAGGCATGTCTCACTTCCCCACAGATTCTGGTTCATATCTTCAAGACTGTTTTTACTGCTGTGATCCCATAGGCAGCAGAATAGCAAAGTGCAATTAAAGATCTTGTTAATGGCTTTCACCACCTAAATTCACTGGTTTACAGAGTAGGCATCTTTTTTAATGGGTTACCCTTACAGGGCTGCCCAACTGAGGTGTATCCTGATCTCATTCTCCGATGAGTCCTGTTTTCGGAAAGGTTGAACACTTACTTATTTTCCAAATACATAAGTGACTTTTCCATTGAAATGTCCAGATCATTGAACTCTGCTTGTTCCCATAGTGGTCATTTGCCGTGTGATACTCATTTAGGACAGAGGTACTGACTTGAGTTACCACTCTTCTCCCAGAAAATGAAACACTATTTCTTCCCTCTTGAGCAACCAACTTTTCTAGCCTATGAAGGCAGCACCAAGATGTATAGGAAGGTATTGTTGTCTGGAAAATAGCCTTGAAAGCCTCCATTAGCCCTAAACTGGATTTTGGAAGTGATATTCTATCTGTGCAATCAGTCCCTCCTTATAAGCTTCTGAAACAGATGTACCTATCCATTTGCATATCAGCTAAGCCATTTGTTACTTTAATGTAGTCTATCTACACTAAGAAAAGATACCAAAATAGTGGAAAAAGGCCCTGTGTAGACAAAGAATGAGAGCCAGCTCTGCCTCAAGTAACAGCAGACAGTCTCATTACAGAGCAGCTCTCCCCTGCTTCGTGTAACCAGAGAACACGCACCCAGCACCAGTTGACTTCAATAGCTCATGTTACGGCTAGCATTTGGTGATAACATCACCTGAACAAAGCCAAAATAGTAATTCATTTGTGCTGAATCCACCAATCGATAAGGCAAATCCACCTTTTTGAGATGCACTGTTTCTGATTGACTCATGTTTCTTCCCAATCTAAATCAATATGCAACCACTTTCATCCTCATTCACTTCAGCATACAGTTCCTACCGCAAGGTTTTTGCACATAGGTTCAAGTTATGCTTTGTAAATACTGGAACTGCTCCAAGCAAGGGGTGATCTTGTGTCACAGAACAGTGACCAAGTCACTTGCCAGGTTGTAGCAATAGAAAAACCTTTCACTTGTTTTCCCAGGTCCTGTTGTGTGACACTCCTGCCTCAGTTCCTCCTTCTTGGTCTCCAGCTATCCACACAGCAGCTATTACTTTGAGAGTGGCTTTCCTAGCTCTCCAGTGGCAAGGAGCATCTACAAGCAGCAAAAAGCCCTGGCCTGTACAACTAACATCTTTCCTGTTCCCTCTGCTTGTCTATGAGCCATGAGTTTGCTCAAGTGGGCGGTGCCAAGACAATTAGCAAATAAACTCATTTTCCTTATCACCACTGACAAATACCTACCAAAAGATGCAACAGAAGAAAGGAAAACCTGCCAGGTCGGTGTGATTCAATATTCCTGGGTACTGTTGCTGTTAAATCAATATAGAAAAATGAGGCAAATAAAGTTTTCTTTCAGTTTGTACGTGAAGACATGTGGAAAGCTTCTTTTGGTCTGGGGCTGCCCCTTAGCGTCCTTCTGAAGAATTGCTGCCTCGAGATCTCATGCTAGCAACGACTGGCAAAAAGGCAGGGTCCGAGGGAGACAGACTCCCATGCTACTCCTCTAGGTCGCACGTAGGTGTTCCACCACTGCATTGCTGCAGCATTAGTGTCTGCATTACCAAAAACAAGCCAAAAGAGAAGTAATGGCATAAAAAAATTCCATCGAATATAAATAACTATTGCCCACAGCTGATGAGTGAGAGCTACTGACTCTGTGGAGAATTTAAGTGTTTAACACAGGGTAATGTTAAAATCATGGAATTTGGGTATGCGCTTTGCTGAATTCAGGCTATATATCCAACTAATGACCCTTAATAACACATCCCAAACTTAATACTTACTTTGGGAAAAAGAAAGTTCGGAAGCACTTAAGGCCAATGCCACTCTTTGGAAGGATAAATGTTAAAAAGGACCAGAGTTAATGTAATCTCCTCCAGGCTGTTACAGGTGCAATCTGTGAATAGCCATGAAATCTTGTCCAACAGCAATGAGATCAAGAAGCCTAAAGAGGGCATTAGGGTACAGTAGATTGTCACAGTACAAGAAGAATGCTTGAAGAAAATAAAGCTGTATCAGGAAAGCTAAATAAATATTTTGACTGTGTTTTCACTCCGAGCCTGGGGTGGGCAGCTCCCACAGGATAGAGAAAGGGATGTGCTAAAGGTTCTGTTTCAGACTAAAGTGTAGGTAGAAGATATTGTAAGGCAGATCCTCCAAATAAACTGAAACCAGCCAAGACTGGATGGTATCCATCTCCCAGAGCTCTAGGGGAACTTGATGTGGATGAACAATAAATGCCACAGGCTGAAATCTGTCTTGGGACCACAGGACAGAAATCTGGCAGGTAGAATGCCAGATAGACAGATACTAGGCAGCATCCAGGCAGCTGCTGAATGTTAAATATGCTATCAGTTTCAGGTAAAGATGTAGAGGCCAGCCTGAAAACCAGAAGGGTAGGAATATAACTTAAACACAGTACGCTGGGGAAAAGTAAAAAGGAGTCATAAGGGAAATCTACTGGCATTCCCTGAAGAAGTCCATGGTGAATGACCTCCCTGATTACTGGCCACCTTGTTCCCAGATAAATTCATCACATATAAACACATTGTACACTGCTATGAACCTTGAGACAACTGTTAGGATTTGTGAATGATATCTTGGAGTCATGGCAGGTGTAAACATTGGTCCAGTGAAAATCTGGAAATAAATAGGATTTGAAAAGAAATAGAAAACAGAAAAAGATAAGCATTAGCTCACTTTCAAGTTTTCAATAGCAGATGCACAGGAGTAGTCTGAATGGAACCAGGTTCTGCAAACACTTTTGGTGTGTAGAAACAAATACATTAGATGTTGGAAGAGAAATAGACACAAGTGACCACAGAACTATTACTCAACCAATAGATATCACAGTTAAAAATTATTATAAAAATTTGGAAATGAAATGCAATAAAATCACTGAAGTAGGTTAAAATGGATGAGTAAAGTTTCGACAGATAGAAAACTACAAAGCAATTATCTAGTTTGTCTATGTGCCAGTAAAAATAGTCATCCTGTCTGCTGTGGAAAACAGAGTAATTGTGCACAAATCCACTTGGAAATTTACTGCTCTGTTGCCTTCTAAAAGGATGAGTAACATTTTATTGCTCTTACTCCATTTTTCAAGTACCACTATAACAAAGACTTGAAAGAGATGGTGTTGCATTCACAGAGGTTCCTTCTTCTGTCCTCCCTGACATGCCAACAATATTCCACCTTTGATCAGTGGGTCTTTGCTGTACTTCAAAGAGCCACACAACGCTGTTTAAACCCTTTGTCAGCCACAGAACATTGCATGGATTCCATTCGCACTCTTTGATTCTGGTGAGCATTCTACACTTGTTATCCCCAGGAGCTTAATAACATTACATTGTACTTTCTAAGAGGCATATATCTCTGTGAAAAGGAATTCCTTCATATAACTACTTGAACTCATGTTAGTTGCTTTTCTGATACCTGGCCAAACACTCTGAGCTCTGAGAAGGGGAATGTCAGTGAATGATACAGTGTGCAACATTTTTTAATCTAAGCTTTTACTACCTCTGAATGTATTTTTCTGAGTTTGGGTTTGTTTTGTTTTGGGTTTTTTTGCATTGATTTTAGCATGAAACAAAATTTTACCTTTATGGAAAGTCTTCTTTGCCAAAGTTAAAGTTGTTTAAAACTCCATTGTCTCTCTGATATTTCCAGATACAATACAGCATCACAAATGCTGAGACTGGTATCAAATGAGATTTTGGGTGTATTTTTTATAATAGAAAGCACTGCTATCCCTTGAATAAAAAGTGTGATGATGACATCACCATCCTTCCTTGCTCTCTTTTCTAGACAATTTCTGTCTCTTGGAGTGATTGGCAGATAGAAAAGGCTGGCAGGTTCTCAGGAGCAAGTACAGGCTACCATCTTGTTTCCATTGTGTTGACTGTGTAAATATGTTCATTTTGGTATAGAAGTGTAAGCATCCTTGTTTGCAGACAGAAAGAAGCAATCTCAAACACCTGAGGCTTTTAAGATTCCTTGGCATCAGACTGTGACAGAAGTACAGCTGAAACCAGTATCACGTCAGTGGTGATTACTGTCTTAACTGTACATTACACATACATGTCGTGTCTTCTAGTGGTCCTTGAAACAAGGAGTATAACAGACATTCATGTATTTTATTCTAAGGGTCATCTAAGTAAAATTATGCCACTCATAGAGCAAATGAACAATTATGTCCGAACAACCAAACCGCAGATATTGCTGACCCATGGAAAGCTCCTAAATTATTATGAAGTATCTAGATGGTTTTTTTTGTCAGGGGACTGAGTCCAGGTATTCCCCATTCTTCATTCTTTAGTTCACTGTGAAGAGAAGTTTGCAGCAAAATGGAAGGCAGATACACTCACCATCTCCTCTAATGATGCAGCTTCACCGATAGGACAGGTCCAGCACTCTCAGTTGCTCCTGACTTACCTGACATGATAGGTTGCAGCTTGGGAGCTGCATCTCTGCCCCAATCCTGTCTTTGATACAAAAACAGTGTGACAATTCCTCACTGGGGAAGATAAAAGGTTGGTTAAATAGGGGAATAAATGAAACTGTCTTTGCTTGAAGAGTGGTAAAGATTCATTCCTTACTTAAGAAATACATTTATTTCTTACTTGAGTGTCCACAACTGTGAAGCAGGCTGGGTCATCACCCTCACCAGCATAAAGTGGTTGGTAGCTACAATGGCCATGGTAAACATGCATTAAGTTATAGCCAGATACTGCAACTGAAGTCCTATTTCAATGGCAGCAAATTTCATACTGGCTCAGACTCTGTGAAAACTAAAAACAATAAACCAAAACAAAAACAGCTACTGTTGACAAAGAACTTCTGCATGTCATACTATTTTAGAAACCTGAGGATTACAGGAGATAAAAGAAATCATTTTTTCTTTTTCAGATAAGATTATGCTTGGAAGGCTTCATTTTAACAGTGATTTAGATCCAAGAAAAATGAAGGAGACTGGAGGATATCATGAGAATATCCTGCTTCAGAAGACACTGTCCAGGAGACTCCTGTCTTCCCTTATCAATCATGGAGTCATAGAATCATAGAATAATTTGAGCTGGAAGATCATTGAGTCCAGTCTTTGTCCCAGCCCTATCAACCACTACACCATTTCCCTAAGTGCAACGTCCAACTGTCTCTTAAACATCTCCAGGGACGGTGACTCCACCACCTCACTGGGCAGACTATTCCAATGCCTTAACACCATTTCAGTAAAGAAATTCCTTCTCATATCCAGCCTGAATCTCAGCAGTGATATTTGGTATGATCTGTTAAGTCCTTCTCCTTCTCTAACATCAGATAAATATGTATGTTTTGAAATGGGGGATTACAAAACTATTTGCATAGCACAAGGATTGTCTTTCACATTTGTGTATTTGTTAAAGAAAATGTGCAATCACAGCTAGAAACAGAAGAGGGAGCCTTTAATCACAGTATCAGCCCTTTTTGCAGTTTGTTTTGTTTTTTTTTTCTCCAGAAAATTAAATAAAGCAGGATTCCATATGTAAAATTCTTTCTGCGACTCATCAATAGAGTCCTCAGCCAAGTCCTGAATATCACTGATCTCCCTGGGCTCGGGCAGACAGTTTGGTTGGTACATGACACAACACTGCCCCTCACTGAGAAACCGCTCTCCTACATCACTCTGTGTGCCCTTTGTCCATTGAGATGTTACCATTTTCTCATACTGTGAGTCTCCTGAAGCTGGGAGATTAATACGAAAAAGTGAGAACACGAATTCAAGGTGGACACTACACCATGGAAACACGAAGATCCAAGGAGATACCTGCTTCTCTGACTTTATTGCAGCAGGCTTGGCTTCTCATGTAAGTGGTGGGGAAGTGGATGCTCTGTGAGGAAGGAGGGAGGCTGCTAAGGTTAGCCATGATGAGCTCTGCCCCCCGGCAGATGTTTACCTATCCATATAGAGTGGTTAAATACCAAAGCAGAGATGTGTGTCTTGGCTCCCGTCCCAAATGCAAACTGACAGGAAGGAGCTCTCTCTGCTTTGAAGAGGGAGTAAACTACCCAGCACAAAGGCACCTGGAGTACATGGTAAGGCAAACAGTGCATTAGCTGGTATATGATATGTGCCATGTGCACACTACAGTGACCTCACCAAGTGGTCAAGCCCTGTGAATGGTTCTCAGACCACGCTGCCCTGTTGAGCCCTTGTTCTTCCTAATCATGTCTGATAGGTGTGGTTCAGTGTCTTTTGGTGCCTGCAACCAGCAGTGACTCTGGGATTGGTATTTGTACCAAATGTTGTTTAAACCACACACGAAAGATGAAAGGATCTTGAAACAACAGGGTGATTGGGATCTCTTCCCTCTGCAAGTTCTGCTATCTCAATTTGAACTGTTATTAGTGGAAGCAGTGACCTTAGCAGGAGAGTCAGGCATTGTCATTTCCCCACATTTGTCACTCTGTGCTGTCCCATGTCCTAGAGCCAGGACCTTCCCTGTCTACCTGCCCACACCCTGCCATAATACAACTACCGAACTAAAGGTAGCTGTGGGAGGACTCCTTTCTCCTGCCATCTCTCCTCCAGCCCCTTCTCAGCTCCTGATGCAGAACCAGCTCTACAGTCTTCACTAGCAAACCCAAACAAAGCCATCTGCACTCTTCAGAGACATCAGACCAAACAGCTCCTTGAATAACACTGTACAAGCCATCACATTTAGAGAGCTCCTTTGTCCTAACCATCACTAGCCATGCTAACAAAAAACATCAGCAAACTCCAAGGGTTGAGTGAAGTTCCCTGGTCTCCCACCTCCTTGCCTGGGGTCTCTCAGCTACTCAGACAATTACATGTTAAATGTCTTTAACATTGTAGCAGTCTAAACACATGATGTGACACAGAGAGCTTCCAGGCAACCAGCCTACACATAAAAAATGGTCTTCATAAATTATGACAAAGCAGTTCCATAATTTTCTTTTAGTAGTGCATTTTACCATCAATTCACCTCTACACAGCAATGGCACCCTCTACACCGGCCCACAAATAGTAACACCACAATACAGCAACCTCCAGCATTTCCAGTTGTCCTCTTGAAGTTAGTGGAGAGATGCTAGTGACCAAAAGCAGGCAACTTCATTGGAATGTGACCTAGGACCACTTACCTCCAACATGTCCTAAATTAGTGCTAAGGGCTCGCTCATGGTATTTTTACACTGTAAACCATGTCACTCAGTTCGTTCACTAACAGAAAGCCAGATGGGTTTGCCTGACTGGGAATTTGAAGATGAAATGTCAAGGGCTCATGAACTGCCAACTAGAAGTATGGGCTAATCCTGAGTCACTGCCAGCTAAATCCAGCAAGCACCAGAGCATGGTGTTCTCTTCCCAGACAACACAACCATTTTGACTCATTGATTGTTTCTTGTGTCTTCCTCATACACCTCCCCACCCTCCCCAGCTTTTGCAAATCCATGGCACAGGAGACAGGTCTTTTGGGAAGCTCTCTCTACTCTTTTTTTCCCCCCATTTTTATTTCACAGATTATTTCTTTCGTTTCCTCTTTTTCACACAATCATAGAATGGTAGGGGTTCAAAGGGATCTCTAAAGATCATCCAGTCCAACCCCCCTGCTAAAGCAGGTCCACCTAGATCAGGTTGCACAGGAACACGTACAGTCAGGTTTTTAAACCCAGCCATGTTCAGTGGGTCAGCCTCTCCAAAACAGCAGCATATCCTTTGTTTTCCCATGCTACGTCACTTCATCTTTCCGTGGGCTCAGAATTACAAACAAGCTCTATGTGCCCACTTCCTGCAGCCCACAGGCTTATGTGGCAGTGCAGTACCCACCGCAGGTGTTTGGCCAGGGGAAGCACAAAACTAGCTGCTAAACCACAGCACCAGGAGTACCTATTATCCTGAATTCAGGCTCAGTGAAGAGAAAGCACGAGTACTGATGGCATTTCTCTTAAGCCCCAGATGCAGGTTGGTCAAATGTATGGTTTTCCTTTCATCTCCTCTCCCACTTAGCTGTCTTGCTTAGTTACACAAGTACTCATTAAAGCTCATTACTGCTTATTATTAACACCTTCAAGACAAACAAACAAAGGAACAAGGCTTAGCCCCTGTGATGAGTGTGCTACCAGCAGACTGCACTGGTAAAGCACTCCAAATGCAGACACAACTTTAGCACAGAATTGTGTTTTACAACCAGCACAATAATCCAAGAGAGACAAAGGGAGACAGCTAGAGCAAGTTTTACAAGCAAAGGTGCAGTCTCTGAGTTACAGCTACTTTAGGGCTTTTTCTGACACAGGTATGGCACTGTCAGAGATTGCACCAGTTCTCTGCCGTGGGTACTCCATGCTGCAAAATGGAGTGCCACTGTATTATGGCAAAACAACACACCCAGGTGAGCACTAAGCTGACACAAGTAGCACATAGTATTTGACATCTGGTAGTGTATGTGACAGCAAAGCAGGGCTCCCAGAAAGATGAGAGTGGACTCTCATCTTAACTATCTGGGATTGCAGCCTATATAGTGAGTGTAGACACTGGAGCTTAGCTCTGGCAAAAGTTCGTCAGAGAGAATCCCAGGTAGACCTTGGCACCCTTGAACTGTATCTATTCTGCACCACATCAGCAATCCCAGGTAGCTTGTGAGCACCAGTGCAGCTATGAACCTACCTACCTCCATTTACAGAGACAGATATGTCTTCCCCTTCTCTGACCCCCTAAAGTCCAGACAGACCACCAGGGAAGCTGGTTGCAGACACAATTTAAAGACTCTGAAGCCCAAGTCACACAATCCAGCACTGGATCAGCGAGTCCCAGTGGATCCAAGGGAGTGGTCATACTGTCTCTGCACAGCACTCCAGGCATCCTTCATGGTCATTAGTCTTTTTTCCATTATCTGAAGCATCTCCACCTCCTTTGGCCTAGATGACAGAGAGCTGACTATTTAGTCAGCCTGTTGTACTGGTCCTGCCAGCAAACAGTGCCTAAAGAATGTTTAACTGCAAGACAACAGGTCATCCCTCCTGATGCAGAATGTAGGTAATATACTCTCCTGGCTGTTAATCAAAATTATCATGCCTACTGTGTTCATATTGAATTTAACTCTGTTGACTTTGTTCAAAATGTCCATGAAAGAGCAACTGTATTTGTAATGAAATGTGAGTCCCAAAGGTGTGTTGTGGAAGGTAAGCATTATGCTAGTTAATTGCCAGTACAGCTACACATCTAGACATACGCTACATGTTTTCAGCCATCATACCAGAGTTAGTCAGACAAAATGAGTGCCAAACTTGGTGGGCCCAGATGATATTCATCGAAGACTTCTTCAGAAAACTCTGGTACAAGATAGCTGAATTAGTAACAGAAGTGTGCTACTTCTTGACAAAACTAATTTTCATACTGGGGACCAATGCTATAATCGTTAATTTAAAATAATGTTCTGAGGTGTCCAGGTAAATATGGTTCTGTGAGCCTGAGCTGAGAGATTAGCAAAGAATGATCACTAAGGAACTCCTGGGCCTTTCTGTGAAGATTGTAAAGGGAAGTCTCGGCTGAACAACTTTGTGAAGTTCTCAGAAGAGGTCAGAGGCATGTGAAGATAAGGGTGATCCAGCAGATCCAGTCTGCCTGGATTTCCAAAAGCCTTTTGACAAAATTCCTGACCAAAGGCTTTTAAAGAAAGCTAGGCAGCCAGGGATATAAGAGCAAATCAAAGTGATTACAAGTAAATAAATACAAGGTAGCAAAAAAATGGTTGTTTTTCATAATGCTAGTTATTCACTTGTGATGCTAGACCTGTATTATTCTGTACATTCATAACTAGCCTGAAAAGGGTTGAGTTGTGAGGGACAAAAAGTCAGACAAGACAGTAAGGATTGAGGCATGCTGCAGAAGACTTCCAAAATAACTTTTTAAGACTGACCAAGCAATGAATTGGTGCATTGAGTATAAATAGAGTGAAGTACAAAAGGGAAAAACACCCTACTTGACATACAGAACTACGGCTTTCAAAACAACTGTAACTGCTCAGGAAAGACATGTAGTTATAGCAGCTACATGAAAACATCAACTCTCAATGCTCAGGAGCAGGAGAAAAAAAACAAACCGAAATCAAACTTATTGTTGGATGCTACTGGAAAACTCACAGGGAGCAAAACCGAAGTCATCACTGTACCATCTGTGGCTTAAATACTGTGTGGAGCTTGGTGACAATGTACAGGAATAGGATTATCATGTGTTACATAGTGGCTGTGCTGGATGACTGAATTGGGCAAGAATCCTCAGCCAGAGATGTGGCTGAAAGAAAGGGGATACTGTCTTGCAAAATTGCAAGTGGCTGGCCAAGGCAGTTAGGGGCTTGTTCACATCTCTTCTAACAACTAAATGAAGACAGTGGATTGTGGTTCAAAGCAAATAAAACATGGTTTATTTCCACACAACAACTGTCACTAATTAGAACAGCCAAACCAGACTTAAAACTCCCATGCTTAAGAGCTTGGACATTGCGAGACTACTGACAGGGATAGGATACACCCTTGCACTGATGTAATGACAGACAGGCATTACACTGCTTGGTTCCTGGGATAGCCACACACTCAGCCACTAGTACCTGCCTGAGTGCTTGCCTGAAGCTTCTTGCTGTTATGCATGTTCTTTGAGTCACAAATAAATCCTCCTCAGCAGCAGGTTTCGTTGCAGCTGTCAGTGAGCTTAGCTCCTCCAGCCTTTGCTTGCCTCCTTTTTTTCTGAAGTCCAGACCACATTTCAGCAGGCCAAATTGCACTCATATAGTACAAAGCAACAAACTTCCTTGGCCATATCTGTGCATCTGGTATGTCGGCCAGGCATCTTATGCAGCAGGCCTATAGTGTTTTGACATGTCCCTTGCTACTTTCCTGTCTCACTGACGCCCAAAGGCACTGGTCAGCAGCTTAACCCAGCCAACTGGATGGACTCTTGGTCTGGACCAGCAGAGCTGTTCCTAGTGTCACAGATGGAGGCTTGCTCCCTGCTGCTTAGGTTAGGCAGAGGCATCACAGATCCCACGCTTCAACTTGCCTTGTGGTTGCACAGTACAAGCCCCGGTTGGTGGTGAAAGATGCAGTGTAACCTCTCGTCCTTGTGCTGAGCCATGAGGTCATCCAGCAAACCAGTCAAATGTTGTTCCAAGGCAAAAGCAAACTTTCATCCTTCCTCCTCCTGGTTTAACTTTAATCTAGGACTGATCTGACCCAACCCAAGGTCACACATGCATGTGTCAGTACACGGGAACAGTGCCATTGCGCAGTCAGGGTAGGGGAAAGACTAGTCTACCTCTCTTACTTGCAGCCACATGCTTGAGCTCTTTCTGAAACCATGACACTGTACACATAAATTCCATCCATTTCCCATGTCCTGACACTTTCATGGATGTTGTACTGATTATTCATGTAGCATCCAAAGCTTAAGTCAGACAGAGGTTGTTACCTCTTGGTGTTTGAATTGCAAAGTTGGCACTGTTCAGGAATATATTTACTGTTAGCTCCAGATGACCACCTTTATACTAACAAATCCAGTTAGAGAGTACCGTCTCAAAAAAAGGCTGTCCCCTCCCCACTACTGGGCTATTTATTCCTGCCCCATCACTACCTCAGCTGCACAGGCAAGGAATTGATCAAATCAACTGAACAACTGGCTCTATCAATTGGAGCAAAATAATTCATATTAAATTCAAGATGAGGATTTGTAATGAATTCTCTGCACTTCAGGTGCAGCAAAGACACACTTGCAACACTCTGCGTAGAAGGTATAGATTGCAAAAGTAACTGGACGTCTGACTGCACTCCAAGTACCAGTTCTCTTCTTCCCCTCCTAACCATGAAAGTTACATGCAGAAGACAATGTCCCTCTCTATCCTCCCTAAAGACATGAACCTAGACAGTGTCACTAGAAGACCTATAGAAAAGCTAAAAGGACATTAGTAGTCTTTGCTATGAAACAAATCTAGACTTAAATCTTTTCAGCTCCTAGAGAGCATAGTTTTGAGGAACAGGCTTCTGATGACTGAATGTCCCTTAAACAGCGTTCTCCAAAGTTGTCATACATAGTACAATCTCCTTTTAATACACATCTATTAAAACTTTTTCTCAAGAAACTTTCAACAACACTGCAGTAATGCCGAAGTTTTACGTGTGTCGTTGTCAGACCTCCACAACTGCTGCTACAGATAAGAAATGGTTCTTCCCTGCAACCCGCTTTGTCCACCTGCAGATGAAGAAGGCTAGCTAGAAGGCAGAAGTGGTCATAAGGATCAGCACTTCACATAAGCCACAGTGGAAGGGTCTGGATAGTCCCCAACTCTAATCTCATTAATGAGATGAAAAGCAAAGAATAAGAGCACAGACACAATAATTATTTGGTGAACTTCTGATTCATTAATAAATCAATCTTGCCCTCCAAAAGACTGGCTATATTAAGCACATTCTTTTTCAGCAATTTACAGTTACTCATGAATCATGAGTGCTATCTTTGTGGTATTACTTAGACACACACAGACACCTTTACAACATACGATCAGTAACCCTTGGACTCCTGGCAGAAAACAAGCAGTGCTGTAGTCACAGGAACCACACAGCCTTCCTTCGTGTTATTTGCTACCGTACACAAAGCAGGAAGCACATCAGTCTGCTCAGCAAAGTGAAGGACATTTTCATCTTCTGTTTATCACATATAGACTACGGGAAGAGTTCAGATGCTTTTCTTCAGAAGAGAACACTGCAATCCCTTTCTTCCACAATCGTTCCAGTGAACTATGGCCTCTTACATACAGTTACTTACTGGAAGGAGGCTGCATGACAACTTCTGTTTTGTAATGAGCTATTATTTCTGTGCATTTTTGTCAGGACACAGGAACAGCAAAATGTTTATGTCTGAGAAGCACTTGTTTTCCACATTGCCTAAAGAGCTGTAAACTCTCCACTCCTAAACAAGATACTCATTAACATAAGCTGCTATTTTTGCTTGGATATCTGAACTATCATCACAAAACATTCTGTTAACATGCTAAGGGTTAGTAGAAAAGGCTATAGCAAGTAAAATAAGTTAGAGCTTAATTAATCCTTTAGATGAGATATTAAACACACCTCTAAGTCTTCATTATGTTTGAGGGGAAAACCAAAACTTGTTACTGAAGCAGGAGGAGAATGCGGACATCAAAGAACAAGAGTAGACCAGCCCATAGGAAAAAAAAAAAATTTATTCTATAGATACTTACAGCCTTTAAGATGTACAAAACTGCTCAAATTCTTGATACAGTTAAATCTATCCCCATCCTTACTCCTCATACTTGAAATGGTGAACACTTCCTGACTATGTACCATCTGTCTCAGTACTTTTTGGACAGAGGGCTTTTTCATTTCCTTGTGTTTGTAGTGACCCAGCTGACTAAGTCTCAGGTCTCATGGATGCGAGTTCAACATACAACTTGGTGAAACCTATCAGGACTGCAAGATTTGAAATAAATACATTTGAATCCTACCCCTAAACATATATCCAACAGTATTTCAGATTAAAAGTGATGGCACATTTCTGAGTGGTCACAAATATTCTGGGTGAAGGACAATGGCTTAAGAAATTTCAGAAATCTACTGGGGCTGAAGTTTGTCATCTTGTGAATGTGTTCATTTATTATTCCCCCACAGTTCTCAACCATTTGGTTTCAGTCATCTGCTATTAAGACGAGGGAAAAGTTTTGCTCTAATGACATAAGTCATTAGGTAAATTTTACTTAACCCATTTATACATTATGACTATAGTTGCCAGATTTCTAATTCGCTGTTAGGGATAATATCTTTGCTACCTGAAGCCAGGCAAGTTGAGTTACTCATTATTTTTAAAAGTGTGTAAAAGCATACAAGAAAGCACCCAATTCAACTGCGTTTTTTATATATCTATATATATATATATAAATCTTATTTAGTTATTTTTTAAAATACAAGGCACATTATATAAAAATCAAATAGCTATTCATGAAAACTTTGTTAAATTGCTCCATTTAAGATCATGCAATGGCAAGCATTAAGTAGCAGCTGATAATCTCAACTAACATTTTATATCAGTGCTAGCTGATAAGTTGAGCTTGTCAACTAAACTGCAGAGCCTTACAGGCTTCCACTGTGTTGCTAGTTACAGCACAGTAACTTGGAAAACAACACAAAACTACATTACACTAAAGGCAATAAGCAGTCTACACTGCAATGGTGAAACGGATTCTCCTTGTCTCCTCTCTACAGTTTCAAATAATGTTCGGTCTAAGTAGGTACACAGAGCAAGGTTCTACATACACAATCTGTTTAATACGTTAAAGTCTAATGAAACAGATTTTTTTCTGTTAATTACAACACACTAGCAACACTACAGAACACTCCAGTGACATTCTGCTTTTTACCAGCTTCAGTATCGAACAAAAATATCTTCAACCGGAACTCGTTTCCAGGTCACCAGCATTGTTGCAGAGCATCTGAAATGTCATGATTTTTTTTTTTTTTTTTTGGCAGTCTAGTGGGAAGATTTATCTTCTTACGATGTCTTCACAGGGCAAGCAGCTGCCAGTTCTGAAATCCAGGCTTCAACATAATTAAAAAAGCAGAGTTGCGTCTTCAGACTCTTGTACAAAATAACTCTCTTGTCACTTACAGCCTTTCAGTGGTAGCAGTAAAAGTTCACTTTTCTTGGACTAAACTCAGTAGGTTGATTTAGTGGTCCCATTTGAGTTTGAAGAGTAAGAATTTGATTTCTTGGGGTATCTACCTGAAGACAGAGACACTTGCATTCTCCGTGTAGTTCGCACACTTCGGCAAAGCAGAGCATTTTTGAGGTTGTCTCGGAAGTCTTTTGAAATATAGTAGTAGACAAACGGATCGATACAACTGTTGAGCGTAGAAAGACACAGCGCAGTCACATACGAAACATAGAGGTAGCTCTGGCTGTAGGTTTTGAGGAGTGAGTAGTGCACGACCAGCAGCACGTTGCTTGGTGTAAAACAGATGAGATACATGGCCAGGACCACAACAATGAGCTTGATCGCTCTCTTTCGTTTCTTCCCAGTGCTTACATCTGTGATGGAAGCATTCAGAGTCTTAATCATTAGTATGTAGGAGATAGCAGTGAGGAGAGCTGGGATTAAGAAAAGTCCAATTGCAAGTGACAGGAAATAATTGAACATGTCACGAGCCAAAACATTTTCAGGCAACACATCGTGGCAGGTAGTGATGTTAAGATTTGAAATATACGCAGTTTGATTAACAAGGTACAATGGAATGGTGCCCAACAAAATCAGTACCCAGATGGCAAGGGAGATGCCCAAGGCAATTTCAGATTTCCTTCTTGAATGCACTATAGGGTTCACTACAACCCAATAGCGTTGCACGCTGAGACATGTCATGAAGAGAATAGAACAGTACATATTTCCATAGAAAAATCCCACAAGGACTTTGCAGAGACCTTCACCAAACAGCCAGTTATTGCCATTTAGATGGTAAGCAATCTTCAGTGGGAACCAGACGACAAAAAGAAGGTCTGCCAAAGCTAAGTTAACCATATAAATTACAGCTGGATGCTTCTTCTTTGTTCGGAAAAAAAAGACCCAGAGGGCCATGGCATTGCTTGGTAAACCAATGATAAAGACAATGATATACACGATGGGAAGAAAAACTGTACTCAGCTTTCCTGTGAGGGCTTTTGCTGCAAATTCATCCACTTCGTATAACTCTTCAGAGCTGTTACTTGTATTTGGAATCTTTCGGCCAGCAAAACTTCTTCCTTTAGAACTGCTGGTTCCACCACCCTCTAAAATTAAAAAAAAAAAAAAAAAAAAGAGGTTATTTTTACTAAAGTATAGAATTTTTGGCATTTTCAAAAATAATTCCCAGGTTATTTATTCTGAGAAATTAAACAGGACCTCATTAACAAAAAAATGATGACTGGTTTTCAAACACTTGATAATTTTCCTTCCCTTTATTATCCAACAGACATAATATCCAACTTACATCCCTATTTAAGAACCACCAAAATGCTTTACCATGTCATCAGTAATATTAAAAAACACCTTGTTAGATGGCTGTGAGGTGCTCCTACCGTCAAATAGTTAAAACAAAAACTGCTTCAGATACTCCAGGGTGTCATTATCATTCACAGGGCACTTCGAATTACTTGGTAATTCACTTGGAATTGAATTGGTGAATTACTTGGATAATTCACCAGATTACCCAAGTGCTTCGACTCATAAAACTTTGCAGCAGGCTAAAGTAACTGCAGCAGAGGTTTCCTCATTTCAGATGGCCTGAAAATTAGGTAGGTGTGCAGTAAAAAGCAGCATGACACCCTCAGATGAACTAGAACTGAAACTTGGAGCACAACGCCAAAAGCTATACACTTTCTTTTCTGGGAAAAGAAAGATATGTGTTATGTTGTATCTGAATTGGAACTTGAGCAGACTTTGTGGATGAAGATGCGACAGAGCCAGTCACCCTGTGACCTCTTCTCAGTTCCTGACCAAGATGAGCTGACAATCTCTGCTACTTCTACTCAGAGTGCTAGATGGGAGAGCTGACAGCTATGGCTGCTTCATACAAGGCAGCTATCACTTCAAGTTTTGCTCTGCCTCTGAACACAAGAACTTGCAAACTGTATGGGCAAGCCAGCTGCTCCTGATTGCTGTCTTGTACAAGCAGCCTTCAGTAAGCTCAGTTCAGAAGCTCTCCAGACCCAATACAGTCTCTTGCACCCCACAGGTTCAACTGTACAAACAGATCCTGTCCATAAACCCGCACTACGCCAAAAAGTCAGACATTCACAAAGCCAAACTGTATGGATATGGACTTGACTGTCTATGAGAAAATTGGTTTTATCTCAGTTTCTATCAATATTTGTGGATTATTTCAGCCACCATCCCCCCACCCCGCCCCCTGTCCCTGCAAATGGAGTATAAAGTTGAATCATTTTGAGCAAGCAGGTCTGTGTACAACCAGTCACAAACAGCATGGAAGAATGGACCCTTTGTTATTCAATAAATAAAGTTTTGATACAGATTCCGAGTGAAAAATGCTTACAGCTTACATTTTAAAGTGTAAGGAAGGAAATCTCACACAAGAATGTCTGTTTTCCTGTATAGATTCTCTAACGTAGGACAACTTTGGGCAGCCATTCCTTTCAAGTTATTGCTGCAAAACTGATGTGCAGCACTGGAATTTCGTAGAGACTGTGTGACCTCCTAAAGAGGTACACATAAATAAAGCGTACATTGGAGCTCTTTTTGAGTTTTGAATAAGTTACCTAAGCTCCACTTAACAAGTATTTGACAAGATCCAGGCATAGGCAGGCTTCACTGGGAAACTGAGGTGTAAGAAAACATTTTGCAAGTACAATGACATGTACAAGTCTTTGCAGTAGACTGCGTGAAGACTTAAGTCTAAACTGCACCAACGACAGTACTAAAAGAGTAAATACAAGTGCCAAACAGTCGTTTTGGCCTATATGTAGTGCAATTACAATTGGTTAGAATTATGCAAATCAAGCTCTCAGATCTTCAAGCCACATGATTATGTCAGCAGTACCGTCTAAAACTGACAAGTTTACTTGTATAATACAGAGATCAAGGTCCCTAACCTGAGCTATGAATAACAGAAGCCATAAAACCAGCTTGGAGAACATGGCTTACAGAGATATTAGATAATACAAATTATAGTTGGCTAACCAATACCTCTTTTCTCAGGCTGGGAGCCTAGCAGAGAAATATCCCAGAGATGCCTGAGAGCAGATTTTTTATTCTAACAGTAGTTCTCAGAGTACCGCAACAAGGCACAGTGTACTCTCCTATGGCAAGCACCTGTCCATCAGTAATTAGATGACATTATCGAATTCCAGTCATACAATTCCATTCCAACGACTTACATTCTAGCAGAAAACTGGAAGACTAACTTCATTCTTATCAATGTTTTGTCTTCAGACATAAAGCTATGCTTTGCAATCGATGTTTTTAGATTGGGTTAAAAAACAAACAAAAAAACCCACCAAAAAGCCCTAAACTGTGAGTATGACACATTATAGTAAGAGCTATACCAAAGCGGATGACGGACATGTGAACCACAGTATTGCAGGAGTGGCAGAATAGAGACACGGGTTTGTCTTACTCCGTTTCAGAAACCAAGTCTTGCTTTTATGCTGACTTTTAGTATATCCATCTCAAAAGTTCTGTCGGCTGAATCTGGGTAGCTCAATTGGCATCCAGACGGGAAGGCTTTTCAGTTTCTTGTTTGCAGTTAACACTCCCTCACCGAGCAACCAATCCTTTGTTAGGTATGTGCATTTTCTACATCCTTTTCTTACTCCTTCAGAGTCTGCAGTTTTCCATAACAATTGAGTTCTTTTCCAAGCCTAGTTTCACCCTGCCTGACTCATACAGAGAGAATGCAGCTGATTTGCTAATCTGCCCACGGGAAAAGTTTCCTTGGCTTCAGGAGGAAAAACATACTGTCCTCCCACAATAAAAGACTGTTTCAACACCTTTGCCATTTGTCCGGAAGATACAACCCACTGTATGCCAAAGGAAGGATTATGCTCACCTTCCAGACACTAAAGTGACAGAAGCACAGAGTATGGAAATTAATTAGCTTAGGTCAATGGTACTAATGCACACACACACAGAGGACTATGGTTAAGATCACTCTGGTTCTTGGATCTGCAGCCCAGCTTCACCACAACCCCGTTAAGAGCATTAGCCTGTTTGAAACCAGACACGATAAGCCCTTGTCATACAGTGCATCTCCCTTGGTTGGGATGGGATCACCGTTCCAGCTTATTTCACCTCCCAAGTCCAGATCAAGCACCCCACTAAAACTTTCAAGCCTACTACTTCCCATCCCACTCTGAAATCCAACAGGATTTCAAGTTCTGCCCCTTTGCCCTGGTCAGACAGCTGAGCTACTGAGAGGCAGTTTCATTCTGGAAACTGCTCTCAACAACAAAATATGAGACAGTAGCGTCTACCCCTTGCGAAAACAGGGCCTACCGTAAGCTTGGCTTCGGTATTTACGGTCTTCGGGCACAAATTTTTGTTATGTAAATAAATTCAGGACAAACAAACACAGAAGGAAGGACAGAGTCTAAAAGCATGTGTAAATACAGCAGTGGGGTTTACTATAAAAGGAAGTGAAACATGAGCCCCAAGGCAGAGAAATATTCACATCAATGACTCCTTCTGTCTTTCCCCCCCCCCACCCCCCCGAAAACAGCACGGATGTTCGTTAAGCAATAACGGAAAACTAACAGAGAAAACAATCAGGATTTTTAAAAAAAAATCCTAGCTTTTCAGAGGTGGGGGGGGGGGTGGAAAAAAAGTGACGAGAGCGTTAAACTTCTTTTAACGTTCACAGGCAGTTTTTATCGAGGTTGCTAGACGAGAGCTTGAGTAAGCGCAGCGACAGCGCGGGCGATGCCAGACCACGCCATGCGAGCCGGCTCGTGCGGGGAGCCCACGCAGGGCACCTGCGCCCACTCAGGGCGCGTCGCCCAAGTCAGGAGCGGCTGGACGCCGAGCCCGGCTGCGTGCCCGTCGAGCTGTTCACCCCGACCCGGCGGAGAGCCCGGCCGGCCGACAGCGCCCTCCCCGCGGGACTCGGCAGCTCCACGGCCACCAGGCTCCCGACTTCCGAAGCCGCTGCGCTCCGCGGAAACCTCGCCCAGCCCACCGCGGGCTCCCTGCACCGCGACCGCGGCTCAGACACCTGCTCCCCGGCGCGGCGCGGCGCGGCTCGACCCCACCAGCCCAGCACCAGCCCAGCACCAGCCCAGCACCAGCCCGGAGCTCTGGCGCCGAGCAACCAGAACGGCACCGCGGAGCACCGCGCCCGTCAGCAGCGGGTCACCCTCACTCCTCTCACCCGCAGGGGTAGCGGCTCCCAGGAGCGTGCAGAGCAGCAGAAGCAGCAGACACGGTGTGGTGCGCGCAGCCATCGTGCCGCCGCACTCTGGCCACTCCTGCCTCCCCCGTGCGCCACACCAGTTTCACCTGATACCTGAGCCAGGAGGGGGGCGGAGGAGGCGGCTCGTCCCAGTGCCAGCCCGGCGGCGGGCGGGGCTACAGCACGCCAGGCCACATCCTCCAGCCTCGAAGGGCTGCGGGGCTGCCACTGAAGTGGCGGGGGCAGCGTCCCCGACGGCTCAATCCCCACGCGCCTCAAAAATGGCCGGGCGCGCGGTGTCGTGCTTCGCCCGGTCTCACGCTCCGGCCCCTGCCGTGGCTGCGGGCTCTGAGCAGGTGCTGCGGCGCACGGCCGCCGCTCTCTTTTTGTCTCAAGCTCCAGCGGTTGCCAGGCTCTGTTAACAGGGCTCTGTTACCACCATGTAGCTGCGTGAGCAGTCAGGTGTTGGGAGAGATGGTTGTGCTTCGCGCTGAACTGGTGCTGGAGCAGAGGGGTCCGGTTCTGGGGCCAGGGACTGAAGGGGAGTGTTGTGGGACAGCCTTTCTGCTGGTGACTTGTTAAGGTATTTCTTTGTCTGTGCTAGGTTTCTTAGTTTTCTTTGTTACGTTGTTGCCTGACAGGTGGGCAGGAAAATGTGTAATGGCCTCTTACCCCAAAGGCAGTGATGGTGCTGTGAGCACACGGCCCAAGGTAAAAAAGCAGTGTTTTCACTTGTCAGCTTTGCCTAGGCTTGGAGCCGACCATTTATGTATGTATTTATTTTAAGTAGGAGATGTCAAGAACAAAATCAAGCGTAGTGCAACATCAGCAAGAAAAGTTTTTAGGTTTGCAAAATCAAGCACACAACTTTTATAAAACTCCAAAACTGAAATTAAATATTTGCCCCTGGTGTACATCTCTAGACCAGTTCTCCAGTCACATCAGTAGTGTCCCCTCTGCCTTAGTCACGCTGCAAAATGTTTGCTGTTCTGTTGGGTGATAAAATTGTTGGCTGGAGAGGGAGGTTGACTTTTTTGAATGAAAATGCTCTGAATATACTCTGTTCAATGTTGTTCTGAAGAGAAAATGATTCTTTTTGTGAAGTAAGGTCTGTTAATTGAGGAGGTTTGCATTGTTTACATTTTACAGATGAAAAAAGGGAGTTGAGAGATGAAGGTAAAGGTCCTTGATGTCAACCCAACACCCAAAACTTCCAAGTGCATTTACCTTTATCTCCCTCTATAGTGTAGACAAAACAGCACTACAAGTTCCTTGAGTCTTTGTTATAAGTTACTCCATACTCAAAGCTCGGCTCCTGTTTGTCATCCACCCAGCAAAGGCTGTTTACAGATTTCTCACCTAAGTCTCATCTTCCTTGCTAAGCACCAGGAAAGTCTCAGTCCATCCCTCCAGACTCCTTCCCTCTCTCTTTCTGCCTCACTTGGCAATGCCATTTTGTTTACAGTACCTATGCAAACTGCTTTATAGGTACTTAATCCCCTGCTCCTAATCCCCTTGTCCAGTGAATTGTAGTCTTCTCATCTGGCTTCTTATCTAATCTCCATTTCAAACAGGCATGTATGTACATATGCTGGCTACCGGTCTCTACAGAGTTTTCCTCTCCGATCTCTAGTAATAAGGAGTGGTCAGTCCTCCGTTCTTCGGGTTCTGCTGTAGCCTGTGTGTTCCTGCCAGCAGCCAGTCACAGTTTTCACTGTTTGTTTTCTTTTGATGTGTTCCATCCAGTCTGCATTTTTATCTCAGTTAAAACAGACAGCTCCTTACCTCTTTTGCTTGACAACAGTGGAAGGGACTGAGAAAAGCAAGGGAAAAGGATTCATTGCTGTCACTCAACAGAATCTGCTTTAGACTGTCCCATGGCAGGTCAGAGCTGCAACCGGAGCACTTCTGTGGCTGTGTATAGAAGTGACTCTCCCTGCAGGTGCATCTTCTGGAAATGCATTTTTGGACTTAGCCTCTAAATATAAGGAAACTGTGTTAACAAAGGTTTATAATTTGGTTAGGTTTTCATAGGGAGTGTCAGATACGTGTAACTGATGATCATCTCCGTTCAAAATCTTATACACAATTCGTTAGATTCCATGTCATTAAAAATGGAGCTTGTGGAGAAAGTGTCAGGCAACTTTAATACCAGAGAACGCTATGAACCTGCCTTATAAAGGAAATCTTATGATGGCTTTTCAGTACTTGCTGTCTTTGGCCTCTTCAAAGACCTGCCTGGAGGAATCTTACAGGTCAAAAAATCAGTTAAAGGAGGTTAGAGACCTGCATGGATGAACAGGAACTTCTGAAATAACCCAAATAGGTGAGAGGAGTCTATGGAATGCGGAAAAGAGCCTGATTGCTTGGGAAGAGTATAGGAAAGTTGTCAAGAGTATGCAGGGATGAAACCAGGAAGGCTAAAGCCCTCTTGCAATTGAATCTGGCAAAGGATGTAAAGGAAAACAAGAAGGGCTTCAAGTATATCCATAACAAAAGGAAGATTAGGGAGAATGCGAGCTCGCTGCTGAATTATGTGGGTGCCCTGGTGATGCAGGGCACAGAAAAGGCAAAGCTACTGAATGCTTTCTTTCCTTCAGTTTTTATTGCTACAGCTGGCCCTCAGGAAGCCCAGTCCCTGGAAGATAATGAGATAGTCTGGAGAGAGAAAGATCTTCCCTTAGTGGGGGAGGTTTGGGTTAGGGATCAGTGAGACAAACTGAATACCCATAAATCCATCAGTCCTGATCAGATGCACCCATGAGTGCTGAGGGATCTGATTGATGTTATTGCTAAGCCACTCTCCATCATTCTGGAATGATTGCAGAGGACAGGTGAGGTGCCTGAGGACTGGAGGAAGGCCAGTGTCACTCCAGTCTTCAAAGAAGGTGAGAAAGAGGACCTGGGAAACTACAGGCTGGTCAGCCTCACCTCCATTCCTGGAAACGTGATGGAACAACTCATCCTGGATGTCATCTCAAAACACATGAAGGAAAAGATGGTTATCAGGGGGAGTCAACAGAGATTCACCAAGGAGAAATCTTGCTTGACCAACCCAATAGCCTTCTATGTTGGCATGACTGGCTGGGTAGGTGAGGGGAGAGCAGCGGACTTGAAGTCAAGTCAAAAACCTTGACTTCAGCAAGGCTTTTGAAACCATCTTCTGTAACATCCTCATCAGAAAGCTCAGGCAGTGTGGATTGGATGAGTGGACANAGGCGCCAGTACAGGCTGGGGATTGACCTGCTGGAGAGCAGCTCTGTGGAGAGGGATCTAGGAGCTCTGCCAAACATGATCCAGCAATGTGACCTTGGAGCCAAGAAGGCCAATGGCATCCTGGCTGTGTGGTCAAAGGAAGTTCTTCTTCCCCTCTCCTTTGCCCTGATGAGGCCTCATCTGGAGTCCTGTGTCGAGATCTGGGCACCTCAGTTCAAGAGAGACAGGAAATTTCTAGAGAGAATCCCATGGAGGGCCACCAAGATGATCAGGGGACTGGAACAGTTCCACGTGACATCAAGGAAAGGCTGAGAAACCTGAAGCTCTTTAGCCTGGAGAAAAGAAAGCTGAAAAGGGGACTTCATCAACACTTACATATACCCGAAGGACAGGTGTTGACTGAATGAGGCAAGCTTTTTTTTTTTTTTTCTGTAGTACCCATTAACGGGACAAGGGATAACAGATACAAGCTGGAACACAGGAAGTTTCACTTGAACACAAGAGAAAAGTTTTTTTTTTCTGTGAGGGAGCCCTGGAATGGGTTGTCCAGATGTTGTGGAGTCTACTTCTCTGGGGTTTTTCAAAACCCACCTGGATGTGTTCCTGTATGACCAGGTCTAGGTGGAACTGTGTTATCAGAGAGGTAGGACTGGAAGATCTATGGAGATCCCTCCCAACTCCTACCGTTCTGTGATTCTGTGAAAGAGAGTGTATGAGAAAGATGAGGAGACACTTTTTGCTGAGGCCTGTAGTGATAGGACATGGGCTAACATTTTTAAACTTAAAACAGTTTGAAATTTAAAAAGGTAAATTTAGATAAGATAAGAAATAAATGTCTTACTATAAGCGTGGTGAGACACTGGATCAGGTTGTCCAGAGTGTGGATGCCCCATCACTTTGTAAATGCACACAAAACAATTAGTTTCTTGTTCACACAGAATGATTTGTTTGCAATAAATACAGGTGCCACAGGAGGAGTAAGTACGCGACCAGAGGTACTTATTAAACCTCAGTTCTCCATTAAAAATAGGTAGTTTCTTGGGTTTTTTCTGCCACACATCCTTTTTCTGCTACAAATGCATGCCTATCTATGTGTGTGTATACAGATAAAATTAGTTGGAAAGGATCATGTTACACCTTTATGCAATGGCTTGAACGGGGCTTTGAACTTCCATGTCGTTGGTTTCGTGATTATTGAAGCATACCTGAAACTGAAAAAAAGATGTGAGCATGAGCTCATAATTACCTGCTCTAGCAATGTTTGTATGAGGCATGTTATCAGGAAAGTCTCATGCCCCTTTGGCCAAAGGCCATAATTGGAAGTGTGCTCTCTCTTGTACTTTGAACAGACAGTGAATGTGGTGTAACTAACGTGGTTTAACACAGAGACTCCCTAAGGGGACCTTTCAGGGTATAGACCTTAGGTCTCAATTAAACAGCAAAATGATGTGATCTAATCATGAAGATGTGTGACTATCAAAGATACTTGGTGCCCCTTTGTTAAATGAGAAAGGGATGTGGTTTCGTGGCAAGGCACTTGTCAGTACTAGCAAAATTCATGCTAGTACAGATGAGTGGGTGTGTTTTCAATATTCAGAGCTTGGTTTGTGTGCTTTGTGTGTGGGAATTTCTGAATTCAGATGGCAAATGTGTTTACAGTGAGTGTCCTAGTATAATCGTAACACGTCTATTGTGAGAGAACATAAGGCATGGTTGTTTGTGCCATATGTTTTGCACAAATATTTGGATTATTTTTGTTTTTTTAATGCAAGAAGATCTTTTTGGAAGTGAAAGGAAATAAAAATCTCCTAACTTAAAAGTGATCACAGCTTGTAGAGATGGGAAAAGCACTTAAAATAGCCTTCAAACAATGCAATTAGTGCAAGTCTTCAAAGAGAGAAAGTGACATTTGTTTAAAATGAAATCAGGTGAATATTTTAATTTGAAAAACTCTTCCAGTTTTTTATTAAGAAGAAGCTGGTGCATCATCTTTCAGTGCTTTAGCCAGTCCTCAGGGTAGCCACCTGGCATCTTAGAAACTAGGAAAGTACCTGGGTACTAAGTCACTGCAAGGCTCTGCTTTCACAGTCAAGACCAGGTCTCTGGGTATAATAAGCTTTTTGATAACACAATGAAGCCCCTTGTTCTTCCTCCTCCTATTTCTCATTCTTGAAAATCCCTGTGCCATCTTAGACAGTCTGTGTAGCTTCTTTTCCTGACTCTCTGAACAGGTCTCTGTGTTTCCTGCTCAGTTCTTGCTGGCAGGCTTGTTAGGTACTACGTAACGGTGGTCACTAATGTCTTTGCTCTATGTGTGTCCAGCAAGGATCCTTGGAAACCCTTGGAAAGGATTACGGGAGACAACTGTATATCGTTCTGTTTCTCCAGCAGCAAAGATCATTTTGTCTCCCTCTGTATTTAGGAGCTCACTTCCATTCCCTCTGTTACACCATCTACCCCAAGATTCTTGCAGTTTTTGGAAATTCTGGACATTACAAATATGTACTTTATCAGGACATTGTGCCTGTGTGCTGTTGCGTTGTTACTACTTGAGGTGCGAGTATACGTAACATGTTAACTCATGGCATTTTGGCATCACGATAGGTAGTATGGGTTGTTTAAGGTAGCCTCTTGGTGGTTATTTGAATGTAATCCTGATTTTTCTGAACTTCTGTTAGCAGGGTCCTGATGTTTGGCCTTTAGCTCTTCCTATGTTTTCACTTTTCTCAAAAGCAAGGAGATCTGGGGCTTGAGTTGGAGGCGTGACAAAGACAAGTGGCAAAAGGTCTAGAACAAAATGTTAGGTATGCCCAATGCCTGAGGGTTAGGAACATAGATGGCCCATTCTGTGACCCAACTTCACACCCACATGGAAGTACGGCTGTTCACCATGACCTTGCAGGAAGAGAGGACATGCAGATCTAACAAAATGGCTTGGTCTAGGCAGAATCTAAAGTAGTGCTTCTGCTTCTGCACTTGTGCTGCAAATTGCTTAACTTGTGTTATGTCTATCTTCAGGCATGCTTACACTTATGTGAAAAAAGAATTATGCCAAAATCAAGAAACTGGAAATTAGGAAATACTATAATTTTGGCTTCTCGTGCAATCTTGGTTCAACGTGCTTGTGCATTGACATTTTGAAAGGCGTTTAGTTATAACATCATGTCCAGTCTTTCTGTGCATGGAGTGTGCTCATGAATAAACAGTTAATCTGTTTACACTCCTTCTTACTTACATAGATATACTCACGATACTAGCATTTAGCTAGTACTGACTTACCCTGCTGCTGTTGTAAACCAGGGAAGTACCTTCTCTACATATATAGGAATGCAGAGAAAGGGATCGCTAGCAACTCATCAGTGCAACCACTGGCTTAGTTTCTATCTGTCTGATGTAGCAAGTGCCATTCTGTTACCAGCACTGAAGAAGTAAAATGGTGGATCATTGTTAAGCTGGGATAAAATTATGTAATAGTTCAATAAAATGAAACATTGTTAATGTGTATGGCGTCTTTGTTGGAACGGGTGTTACTGCCTCCTTGGTAATAGCCAACTGGTCTCCAAAGCAAACCATCTGGAAGCAGATGATGATAAATGGAAACTTACCTCAGCACATGGAGTTTAAAATAAGGCCAGCGTTACAATGGCAGAAACAAGATTTTAAAAGAGCTGTATGTTTAGATATACAGCCTGTTTGCAGTACAAATATAGTGGGCAAGATTGCACTGAAAAATAAATCACAATATTAGTTGTGATGAACCAGATGAGGATTTTTCGTGTCTTCTTCTTTCAGAATACTGTTGGTCCATCTCACATAGGAAGTTTATTGATGGCTTATCATGGTGATAACTCAGTTTGTATTGACACTATGGGACTATCCAGACATCACATTACTTTTAGGAATGGATCTATTTTTAGGTAACCATTAAAGTGATAACTGAAAATGTTGAAAGCATTCTGAAACATCTTAAATGCCAATAACATTTTTCAGATAATTTCTACTCTTTGTATTTATTTCAGTAGTATAAACCACACCTTTTCTATGGAATGATTTAACTTAAATTTTACAAAACCTTTATGATGCCAGGAAAAGTTTGCAAAGTCTGGTGAGTATAGTGGAATGTTAATCCTAGCCAGTGAGAAAATGTAAACAGATTTTCCTTCTGGAGATTAATTAAATGAATATTGGGATGCATTGACCAAACTGAGGAGGAATTCATTTTTCCTTTTTTTTTTTTTAATTGCTTCCCTTTAAGCTGAGCTGCTGTTTGCATGCACTGGTTTGTAAAACTTTTGAAGGGAGTTGAAAGTTATTTTCAGTAGGAGCCTATTACAGTTCCTGTCTAGCCTTTCTACATCTCACTGAGAGGAATACAGGGTGGAGTGTATAAAATAAGAATGCCTCTTAAGGTAATCTGAATCATTACAGTGGGAGTCAAGAGTATTGTCTTGCAGCAAAGAGAGTTGTCTGTAATGTATGTGAAGAAGTCCTTCCTTCATTCAGCATAGGAAGTTATTTGTTGGACAGTATTTTTAATTCAGTCCGTGTCTTCCTTAAAGAAAACTGGACAAAGTCCAGAGAAGATGTGAACAACTGGAACAATCTGGAGAATGTTTGGAACAACTAATTTTGTTTGGTCTAAAGGAAATCCTGGAGAGACATGATGACACATTTTTAAGTATGTCCAAGGCTACAGCATGTTTTCTGTTTTCAATGAGTGAACTGAAATGCTTACAAAGTTAGATATGAGGAAAAAGGTTCTAACAATTGGCACAACTTTTATTGAACTCTCACTTTCTAGGGACTCTGTAGGACTTCATTCATTAGCAGTTTTAAAGCAGTTTAGACAAATAAATAATACAGATATGTACAGTTCGCCCTGTCAGGAGAAGGAGGTGATGCCTTGAGTAACTCTTCAGACCAGCTGTTAGTGGTTCTACAGCAATGTTCCTAGCAGAATAAACCCCTAGTTTTTATTACACTGATCTCAGTGATCTTGCTTTTATTTGGGATCTTAGTACCAATAAGATTTGAGATGGTGTTCTACATTGCGAGTCAGCCTCAGTGGTTTTACACTGGTGTACCTCTTTTCAAAAATAGATGATATCTAGGCCTCATCTTGTCTGATTCTAGCTGGGAAGAGTTCACATCTTTAGGTCATGCTCATCTTTACTGAAGAATCATGACTCAGGCAACAGCAAGGTCTCCTGATGAGATTCATCACGTCTTTGCCTCTGTGGAGAAGAGCTTGTTCAAACCGCTCTGCATTCTCGATTCCGCACCACACAGAGGACAAGTTTTGCAACTAAATGAAGGACCAGGAGCCCAAAAGTAGAAGCATCCAGGTACAGCACTGGGGAAGAAGAACATCAGCTAGGCTTCAGGGTGGCAGTAGACCTTTGGGAGACCTCATAGGATCTGTAACTATTTTGAACAGTGGGACAATAGACATGGAAATACGGCTATTATAAGCCACTATAAGGTGGATACTGGGGAAAACTATGCTTTTTGAGTGAGATAAAGAGCATGAGGAGAGTGAAACTGAACCACACTCCTGGTCACCTTCAAAGAGCAGCATCAAGAGGTGGTTGCAGAGGCTTGGGAGCTGACTAAATCAGTTGAGAGACACAAACCAAAATCTGGGTAGGGGGCCATGGGCAGTCAGTGCTGCCAGACATTTCAGTAGTCCTCTGACAAGGAAGAGCTTTGTAAGCAGTTAATCCCATGTGCAAAACACATACAATCATAGTCATGTGTGCCTTGTTTTTTCGACAGAGGCATAGGCAATATATTGCAGGGGGGAAGTTAACTGTTGAAATCTTTTATATGTATTTGCCTGTTTCACTTGTGGATTTAAAACACAAAAATGTCTAAAAAATTAAGTGGTTATTAGAGCATGTAAGTGATACTATACTCTCTCTCCTCTTTTTCTGGACAGTAAGATTAAATGCATAAAGAATTCTTCAGTTAAGCAATGCAATTCCAAAACAATCTGAGGATTGATCCTTTTGACTATGTTGATCTACTCCAGCTTGGGAGAACACCAAACAAGCAAAGCAGGGTATTGCAGATTTCCCAGGTTTTATCATGACTTTTTTTGAAGTTACTCCTTCTCTTCCTTGTGAGCATATGTCTCATATTTTCAGCAATCTGTAGTAAGAGTAACACACAGGAAAAATAACTTACAGATAAGCTAATGCAGTTACTACCCTGACTGTTGGTTTCCCTACTGCTTTGTTCATTTGTGCTGATTCTCCTGCTTCTGCCAGCCTGCTTAATAGGATTACCTGCCTCACGTATCCGTTTTCACCAGCCATTCCACGTTTCCCGGTTTAGTAGAAGCATGCCTATTTTTCTAGTGTTGTTCTGTTACACCATTACTACTCCTCAGACTACAGTTGCCAGAACAGTCTCAGAGAATGACTTTTTTTCCCCCTCAGTCTTCTAGCTCACCTCTAGGGCATGCCTATGGAAAAGGAATCCACAAATCGAGGGGAAAAAAAGCATGATGACTTATGGGTGGTGACCTGCAAACACTTTTTTTTTTTTTGTCTTTCTCCCCCAAGATCCCTTCATCTGTTGAGGACTTGCCAGAATTACAATATACTGTGCAATGTTAAAGTAAATCATGGAAAATCTACAGCGGAGAAAAGTGTACGTGGACATGTAGGGATGGGTAGAGGAAGAGGTGTATGAAAGGAAGAACAGTCTTCCTCAAAAAAGTCTCATGAAATGTTCACCAAGCTAAAGCTGTAGACTTACTCTGATGTAACTATAGTCTGCAGAAGGCAAGCTGGTGCTTTCACACACACAGAACTGAACAGACAATAGAATTTGAGCTGTGATTTGCCAGATGCATTCTACCAGTCTTACTTTCCAAAGGTACTGGTTTTGATCACATCAGTTTTATTGAAATTATGTAAACATCTTGGTGTAGGTAAAGCATGGGACAGCTATATGGATGAATGAACTCTGGCAGAAAGCTGTTGATGGCATCTGAGGAATTTAGCATGTGCCCAAGTATCAGGAGTTTCATAGAATGGTAGGGTTGGAAGGAGCCTCTAGAGATCATCTAGTTCAACCTCCTGTAGAAGGAGGTCCACTAGATCAGGTCACACAGGAACATGTCCAGGCAGGTCTTGAAGACCTCCAAGGAAGGAGACTCCACACCTTCCCTGGGCAGCCTGTGCCAGGGCTCCCTCACCTGAACAGTGATATAGTTTTTACTTATGTTTAAATGGAACTTTTTGTGTTCCAGCTTCTTCCCATTGCCCCTTGTCCTGTTGCTAGCTGTCGTAGAACAAAGGGATGCCCCAACCTCCTGACATCCACCATTTAGATACTTATAATTGAGATTACCCCTTCAGTCTCCTCCAGACTAAACAGCCCCAGTTCCTGCAGCCTTTCCTCATAAGGAAGGTGCTCCAGTCCCTCGATCATCTTGGTGGCCCTGTGCTGGACTCTCTCCAGAAGTTCTCTGTCCCTCTTGAGCTGAGGAGCCCAGAACTGGACACAGGACTCCAGATGAGGCATCATCAGGGCACAGTAGAGGGGGAGGAGAACCTCCCTTGACCTGCTGGCCTCTTCTTGATGCATCCCAGCATGCCACGAGGGCACATTGCTGACTCATGTTCTGTTTATTATCAACCAGCACTCCTATGTCTCTCTCCACAGAGCTGCGCTCCAGCAGGTCGATCCCCAGCCTGTGCTGGTGCATGGGGTTGTTCCTCCCCAGATGCAGGACTCTGCACTCGCCCTTGTTGAACCTCATGAGGTTCCTCTCTGCCCAACTCTCAAGCTGGTTGAGATCCTGCTGAATGGCAGCACAGTCTTCTGGAGAATCAGCCAGTCCTCACAGTTTGGTGACATCAGGGAACTTGCTGAGGCTACACTCTGTCCCCTCATCCAGGTCATTGATGAAGATGTTGAGCAAGACTGGCCCGAGAACTGATCCCTGTGGAACTCCACTGGCCACAGACCTCCAACTCGATTCTGTGCCATTGATCACCACCCTATAGTGTAGTAATGCCGTTCTCAGTTGTGAATGGATGCCAAGAGTCAGCATCTAATAAATTATTTAGGGGTGTTAATGAGATCTTGTCTGCACCATTAAGCATTTACTACTGCTGGGATCTATCTAATTAGAGTGTCTTTTTAGATTCCAATTTTTATTTGAAAAAAACAAAAGGAAAATTAATTTTGAGAGCTTCACAGAAGGTTTCTATGCCAACCTTTTAGTTCGATTGAACAGATAGATATGTAATGTTCGTTCATAACAGGAACATCTGATGTAAAAGTTATATGAATGATTCCAGCACAGTAAAGGAGGATTGGAGAACAAAATTTAAAGATCTGAAGTCCCTCTTACTTTAAATAGTATTCGTCTTTCTGATTTTTTGATTGCTTAATCAAATTTCTGGTTTTAGGACCTGACTCTTACTATTCCTTGAAAAGATGATACTTGTAATAAACAATAGAAGTTATAACTACTTTACTAGGTAAGAAAGTATGATTTGTTGAATCACAGTATCATTTTCTTAAAAGGAAAGTGAACACCTAAGGTTTGTGCTGTATCAATCCATCTTTCCTTTTTGAGTCTGCTGTCTTTGGAAGTTTACAATATGCTACTAATCTGAATTTGTTTGTGTGTAGGAAATACAGCATTTTGACCACTTTTCCTGACTGACTGGATATTTTAACAGAATCATGCATTTATTAACTTCTGACCATGAATTCCATTTCAGGCGTTTGACCTGACTGTTTAACTGATCTGTTGGTATCTATGATGTGTTCTGGAGTTTCATCCATGTTATATCCATGTGTTCTTCATTTATAGGTGGTCTAAATAAGTAACTTTTGTAACTTTTCTAGTCATCATGATAGTAAAATTAATGCAATAGCCATCAGGTAGAAGTATGGGAAAGAAAGATAAATAGTTATAAGGCCATAGCTTTTTTTTTGTTTCCCTCACCATCTGCGTGGACCTTCACTATCCCACTCCACTCCTGTGTGCTTGCTCATGGATTGGTACAATGCCAGAAAGATCATAGGATGCTCATCCAACAAGAGGCAAAATTTAAACAGAATCTTCTCTCCAGTCTATTTGAAGGCACACCTGTGTTGATATAAAAAAGGAAGCGTTTCAGAGACATACACAAAAGTCCAAGGGCGTTGAGTGGGTCAAGCAGTTCATGTGGCAGCCATCCTGGCTTACGATAAACACAACAACAGTAGAGTTCAAAGGGCAGAATGGTAAGTAGAAGAAATTACAGTTTTGATAATGCCTCGTTTTATGCCAATAAATTGAAACATAGAAAGCTAAGCAATGGACACATGAATGTCTCTGAAGCTAGATATGAATGAGATTTAAGTTAACTTTAACAGCTGGGAATAATATGTAATGTGGTGATCTGGTCACATTAACAATTTAAGCTCTGATAGAGTCCAACAATATGTATGGCATATGATAGAAAGTGTTCAATAACTTCTCTATGAGATCTGACTAAGCAGCTGAGAACACTTCAGTCTGTTCACATCCTCTACTACACAACTAGGGTCTGGGGCCATCCACTCAAACACCAGGAGCCAGGTTCAAACATAAAATAACACAGCATAAAGCACATCCAGAAGGTAGGAAACCTGTTGAGCTCCTTACCAAGGGGTGCTAGGGATCCAAGATGTTAATACTTAAGTTCTTGGGAAGACTGGGGAACACTTGAGAGATCCATTCAGAATTACTAAGGAGACAAACCGTAACTTACTTGGGAACTTCCTCAAGCAGAATGTAGTGAAAGAGTGAGAGAGCATTGGGATATACCCGTTATGTTTGTCTTTCTCTTTTTATTTTCTGTACATCTGCTTGTGATTACGATTGTGGCTGGTATCCACGCTAGTCGGCCTTCCTTTCAATAGTGTGATCATATGCCCCAGTTAGTTTGTCAGCAGCTCATATGGCCATGTAGCATTACGGTTGTCATTTAGGTTTCATTGTCATGATGTCCAGTACTTTTCTGTGTTTTTTCCTGAGTGCCTGGCAGAGATGCAGTTTGGGGATGGAGAGGACTCCTGAAGCTGCTCCAGGGAGTACGATATGTCCAATGTCAACAGGACCCACAGGCTCAGCTAGGTGAGTGCAGCCAAATCCCACAGCAGCAAACTGCAGTAAAGCCCACAATTTGAAGGATGCTCTGGCACTACTTAACCTGCCTTTGCAGGGCTTCCTTTCATCATAAGTTATCCAAGGAAGGATAGGGCAGATTTGTCCACACTACCTTGTGAAATACCTTACTGCTAGTTTGAGAGCAAATGCTGTTATCTGTGGCTTGGAGATGGGAGAATTAAGAAAGCTGGAGGGGAAAAGGTACCTGTGCTAGAAGCTGCTCATCTTGCAGCTCTCTGACATGGAAGTGATGCATCTGTCTGGCTTTGAGCATATATCGTCTTTTCGTAGTTTCAATGTCATCTCTCTCTTGCTTAAATTAATGCTGTTTTGCCACAGTTCAAGTAGTTTGCAAACTGCTTTTTTGTGAATTCCTGCCATCACGGTCACCGAGGTGAAGGAGGACTGCTTTTGTTCTGCTTGGGGTTCATTTGTTAAAAAACACAGAGATTGGAAAGATTTATGTGTTTGATCAGCAAGATTCTGGTCTATCTAGAAGCAGACCCCAGTGTCCACAAAGAAATTAGTTCAGTGGAAAAAGGATGCCAGTTGCCCAGGGCTCCAGAATATTATTTGGGAGCTCCCCATGCTAAAGGACATGAGGAGGAGTTCCACGCAGCTGTGCTGAATCATGCACTTCCCACACCACCATCCTGTCTGTTCTCACGGTGTTTATTCAGTGTGTCAGGATCCAGCCTTGTCCCCTCCCAAACTCCCAGCCCACCTCCCACACACAGCACTGTCAGGGGAAACCCACAAACACTTTATCAGATCCAGGGCTGTTATTTGTCCCAAAACTGAGACCTATCAACCCACCAGAAAAAGCTATCATTATGATCAAAAATAGTTGTTTTATTCCATCATTACTTTCTGAGGAAGGAGTTCTATTTTTGGAAATATTTGTGATTGAATTAATTAATTTGGAATTGGATTTGCAAATTTATTTTAATTTTTAAGTTTAATGAACATCATAGCTGTAAATATTATTCACATCTAGAAAATAAACTTTTTTCTTCTACTTAGCTGGAACTTGTCAAACGTTAAGACACCAGGCACATGTGTCATATAATCTGACTATAAAAAAGCCTAGTCAGTGTGCATTTAGAATCGAAGAGAGCTGATAGGATTTGCAAGTAACTTGCTGCACATACACAGCAGCCACTTTCACTCTTAAAGAGGTGAAAGTGAATGACTGTGAGAGGGTTGGAAGGACAGAAAAAGGTGCTTCCCTCTGCCTTGCTGCATGACTTCTGAGCACAGTATGGCAATACAGGACCCTACTGCAAATGTGGGGCTATTGCAAGGCAGAGTGTCAGCAAACTTTGCTTTCCCCTTTCTTTCTGCCTAAAACTGCTCAATATCTTTGGGGGATGCACAAGGTAGGAGCAGGATTTGAATTGTTAGTCAGTCCCTAACACAAGAAGCAAACGGTTAATTCCTTCAGGAGAGGTAAAATACTTTGATCTGATAGCTGGGCTTGTTTCAGGTATGCTGGATAGCACCACTCCTTAGCAATTTTCAGCTCTTTTCATGGCCAGGCGACATCTACTTGCAGCAAGATGCTTTAACCCAATTCTCAGTAAGAGTAACAATTCTCAGTAAGAGCCAGTCCTTCACCTGCTTCTTTTGAGCGATAACTGGGGTTTTTCTGTGCTGTCCCTCTGTTCCCAGTTTGCAGGTGATGGTGTACTGGGCAGCAGCCAGGGTCTGTTTCAGAGGCTTCAGATCCCTGCTTCTGCCACGGTGCTGGCTCAGAGTCTGCTGTAAGACTGGGCTTGGATCCACAGACATGGTTCTCCCTGGATCCCTCTTTATCCTGAACTTAAGGCCACGAGTCTGTCTCTTGCTGAGCAAGTAGCTGTTTTGCCCTTTCCCTCACTTGTGCTCTCCCATCTGAGTATTGCTCTGGCAGGATGAGGTCAGAGATCTCCCACTAGCTTCACCCACAGTTGGGGGAAGCTTCTGCAGCCTTGGTTGTAAACTCACACCCACCAGCTTCCTTTGCTACATTTTTACAAGTAAAACCATTTACACTACAGTTGATAGCTTTACATTTTAAAAAAATGTAAAAATTACCTCTGTATAGTCTCCTAGCAGTCAAGGAATGTCTTTTTTGCAAAACAGTATAAAAGGCTGAAGTGCATGAGCAGCAGTATTTGCATTTAAATTGTGTAAAAATTCTGCATGATTGTTACAGGTACTCAGTGTAATAGTGATCATTACTGGGTTTGATGGCAAATTTACTAGGCATGTGGGTGTGAGAATTAAGAAAGTCTAAAAGTTCCACAAATATTTGCTCACTGAAAGCTGTATTCCTAGGGTTACAAAGGTTAATTCTCCATATTTAGCTGAACACATCACTTGATGATGACCTCACCCTCATTTTGCTGTTCATTTTCTGCAAAATAATAAGCACAATGCTTTTCCACCTTTTTTTTTTTTCTCTACTGTGGTACCAGGGATCTGAAACAAAGAAAATGTTGTATTTTGTCCTCCCTGCTGTGTTTAGGTTTGTTTATGCTTTGGCAGAGAAGCTGGTAGATCTGGTTTTTCCAGGACGGAGTCATTAGTGTATTACCTTTCCTGACCTGGTGAAAGACTTTATTTTTTTAATTTATTTTTT
>WBNH01002736.1:1214-45370 GCA_013401255.1 Urocolius indicus
GGGGGCGGGGGGGGGGGGTGGGGGGGTGTGGGGGCGGAGGAGGCGGGTAGTGGGGGGGGAAGGAGGTGGTGGGGGGTAAGGGGGGGGGGTGTCGTGGATCGATGCCACGACACGGATCGGCTGCCGCGAAAAACCAATCGCGGATCAGATGGAAACCGACTTCTTCTTGTATCTTGCCCGGCTCTCGCTGGGATAGATTGGCTGGAGAAATCTGATGGCGAGAGGAGACAAAGGGGGAGGCGATGGGGGAGAAGAGGAAAAGGGTTGATAATGCTCCTGCCGCGGCTGCTCTAATCTGTGACAGCCTGAGGATTTGCTGAAAACCATTATCACACTGCTCTCCCTTCTCTTGTCCCTGATAAAGCCCCGGCTAATCTGTTTGTTGCAGGTATTGAGCGAATGCATTTAGCGGAGCAAGAGGTGCACGCTCGCTCGCCTCCCTGCCCACCCTGCCGAGCAAACGCCTCTCCCTGCACCTCCAGCCTGGCTGCGAGATGAAGGGGGGAGAGCAGGGAGGACAGGGATGGGTTTGGGTGCATCCTCGCTGCGGATGCAGGCTCTGGGCCATGCCGTGGGCAGAGATGCTGTGCCTGGCATGAGGGAAAACATCACCCATTTTGGGGGGGGGTGAGGGGTGAGTTTTGGGGAGTTTTTCCCCTAGGCACCACATTTCATCTTCATAACCCAATTGGGGGTCAGTGGGTGATGCTGTGGAGCCCTGGCACACCCCAGCCGGGACGGTCACCGCAGCCCATCAGCACCTGGCCACGATCCCAGGGGACACGGCAACTGGGGGCCTGTGCCACAGCCACTGCTCCTGGGACCCCCCTCATCCACCCAAGCCTGTCTGTCCCAGTGCTGACCTCGGCCCTCCCCTTGCGAGAGGCTCTTTCTCTGGGGAGGAGAGATAATTCAGTGGCTGTGAAAGCCCAGACCCGGGGCTCCCGCAGCAGCCTGTTACAAACAGTTCTAGTGGAACATTAATTATAGTAATTTAGCTGTGGAACACTAACTGCAGCCAGTGCAATAGCATTCAGTACATTAGTGGCTATAACCCACTCCTTAAAAAAGACATTTGGCTACTGACAGCTGATAAAATGAGTTGTGAAGCATAACCAAAGGTGGGAGGGGGGTAAAAATTGGAGGCGTGCTGGGAGTGAGCTGTGAGGTTGGGAGGGCGAGGGGCAGCACCCCATGGGTGTCAGGGGGCACGAGGGGGTGCAGATGGAGGGGCAGGGGGCTGCAGTAGGCACCGTCCTGCCCACCACACGGGCCAGCGGGCTCCCCACGCCGCGGGCAGGGCTCGGCTGCTCGGCACTATGTCAAACAGAAGGACATTTCCTTCTATCTCCCAGCCGCCGCCCCAGGGCACAATCCACCTACATTCAATCTTTACTCCACTACACATGTTTCCTTTCCAGCCTTGGATTATTTTTTATCATCAAATTACCGTGGCGATAAGATGGAGTAGATGTGATAGTGAGCAGAGCGATCGCCCTCCCCTCCTCCCCCCCTCCGCCTCCCCGGCAGCCTTCCTCCCTCTGCCACCCCCATCCTCCCAGCTCTGAGCAGGCAAAAGGGGGGGGTTATCCAAATGTCAGGAGGTGAGGAGAGACCCCACTCCAGCAGCTGGGACCAAACCACGGCTGCCTGGGTGCAGGCAGGATGCTCAGTGCCCATGGAACTGGGCCGGGAGACTTTGTGGGGTGCCCTGCTGCATCACAGACCCCAAAGGCAGCTGTGCCACAGCAGCAGCAGCGCTGGAGCCCTGCAGCACTGGGGCTCCCACTGCCCCTCATACCCTGGATGGGCACGGGAGGTACCACAGGGAGAGGAGCCAGGGAGAGGGGAAGTCCTGGCACAGGATGGCCAGGCACCCCCGGCCGTGCCTCTACAATCCCGAGCAGCGCCGCGGGGCCCTCGCTCTGATGAATCCTCCCCATCTCCTTGTTTACTCCAGCCTGCAACAAATGAGTCCCTGCCCGTCTGGGGATAGCTCATCCGGAGGAATGCTCTTTCAGGCCTCTCCTTCTAATCCCTATTAATTTAAATAATGCTCGGCCACTCTTCCCAAACTATTTATTATTTATCAGGTTTGTTTATTTGTAGCTAACAGGTAGCGCTCAGCATGCGTCCCCGGCGCACGGACAGGGGCTGTTCATCACACCCGCTCCCCCGCCATCCACCATCCGTCAATTACTCCTGCTTCCTTTAATTAGTAATGAGGACTAATATCTCTGCCTGGGATGGTGGCTGGAGCGGAACTTCCCTCCGGTGCCATCCGAGTAGCACAAGGGAAGGGATGTAAAAATAAACACCCGCGCCAGGCTGCTGCTGCCACTGCTGCCAGAGAAGTAGGGGTGCTTGCCCTGCCCCCTCCATGCACCCCTTCCCAGGCTGCTCCCCAGAGTCTCCCCAAGTGTCCCTGTACACCACAGGCTCCCACCCAGCAGGGCAGGAGGGTGATGCCAGCCAGGTCCCGATCCACGGGTGCCTTTTAGCTGTCCGAAACCCCCGCCGAGCCCAACTCACTGAGCTCAGGATACTGGTGAGGGGAAGCCTAAATTAAATGCCCGTTAGAGCCTCTGGCCTCTCCTGGCAGTCCCGGGGAGCTCTGTATCAGAACATGCCATCCAGAGGCAGTCTAATAGCGAAGGCAGCACATGATATAAATGGAGCCCCTTTGATTTATTGACTGGGAGAAGTTTTTACACGATAGCCCATTAAGACGGACGGCTCTGTTTACAGCCAGGCCATCTAGCTATGGGGACCCTGAACTGGATGGTGTGTTTTGCTATTGCTCTTCAGGCAGACATCTCATTAAGGGGAACAGCATATGGAGCTCTCTGGATCTATACTTCACGAGTCCTGAGGGAGGCTTTTACCATTTTTAATAAGCGGGCAAGGTTAGCAAACCTGCGATGCAGTGACCTCCCCTCCCCGTGCCATGGATCTCCCTCCAACAGCGAGCGCTGGACTCACGGGGTGCGCACGGGACTCCATAAATCACCTCTCCCCCTCCACTGCCGGGCAGGGAAACGGCTTGGGGAGGGCAGTATGGGGAGGGGGCAGAGCAGCCGATGCCTCCCCTGAACCCGGGATGCTGTGCTGGTGCCGATGGGGTGCCAGGCAGCATGTGGGTGGCTCAGCCAGCAAAGGTGCTTTAAGGAGACATCGTTAACACGATAGCCACAGTGCAAGAAACAACCTCCCCTCAGGCTGGCTGTCGAGGGGAGATTATTCCCTATTCAGTAACACGGCTGTTTAGGAGAACAAGTAATCTGTGGCAAAGACCTCTGGCTCTTCTCCCATCTGATAAAGCCCTGCAGCCTACAGGCAAGCTGGCCCCCGAGGGGCTGCTGGGGCCAGAGGAGAGGCAGGGAGGCACAGACGTGGAGCCAGTCACCGAAGGATGGGACAAGAATGCCGTGAGAAGCTCACCTGGGACACCATTCCAAAGCAAAAGGGCTTGAGTATGTTGTAGGTGCTCCTGCTCCTGCACCATTCACACCCCCTCGGGGACAGCAGCACACACATACAGCCTCAGGTAACATGTGCTGTGGGCAGAGCTCCCACCGGCTCCTCGTGGCCTGGGTACACAGCTTCGTGCCCACTCGCTCTCCAACAGCAGCAACCTGGCTCTTACCCATCAGCCAGCCCCTTCCATCGCTGGTTTTTCCCTCCTGTGGCACCAGCCGAGCCCTACAGCCATCACCAATCATCGCCTTTCGACTCACACACCTGAAATACACACCGTGGCGAAAAAAAAACCTGACAGAAACGCAGGAGACCGAAAACCTGATTGTTTCATCTCTAGAAGTCCCTGACCTGGGGCTCTGGTTGGCAAAGAGGGGAGGCAGAGGAGGCCAAACGGACAAGCACAGTGGCACATTTGGGTGTCTTTCCAGCAATTCTCTCACAAACAGTCAGAGCATCTTTGAAATGAAATTTTGTAGGCGATTAGCTCACAATGTGAACTTAATTGCTTTTGGTATTTAAAAAAACCCATTAAATTAAATGGCCGAGATATTGAGGCTTCAGCAATGGCTGCTTCCAACGCACAGTAACCACCAGCCTCATTACTGGGAGGCCAATTCCAGCGGCGGGAGGCGCAGACCCATGCGACGTGACCGCCGCGGCTCTCCCGCTCCCTCCCAGCTCCACAGGATCATCCACAGCAGTGACAGCGTGGTCCAGGGCATGGCTGGAGCAGCAGCCCGACAACCTGCTGGGCTTCTGCTTCTCCAAAGCATCCCTGCTAAACCAGACAAGCCCAGGAAGGAGTAACGGAGCTCCTTCAGCTTGGCAAGAGGAGGGGGCTGGAGTGGGACAGAACCATGCTTGTAGGACATCTGGGTGACCTCCCTCGAACCGCTTTGGTCTCTGTTTCTTGGGGTTCCCGCAGTGCTGGCACTGAGCTCAGTGGGTGTGCAGCTCCTGTGAGTGGCTGTTAAGTGATGGGAGCTCAGTTGGTACCATTACTTATCCCCAGGCACATCGCCAAAGCCGGTACCTCCCCTCCTCCTGACGCCAGCGCCGCGCAAAGGAGCTCTGCTCTGCCACAGAGCCGCCAGCACTGCCTTTAGTTGCCCTGATACCACAGAGCAGCCAGGGGTAATGCCTTCACCTTACTTTCCTTGTTTGTTTAAATTATTTACACTCCTCAGATGCACGGTTGCTCTCCAGAAGGAGCATCCTTTTGGCTGCTGCAGCTTTAAAATGACTTGCATCCATCACTCAATCGCTTTCAGGTCAAACACATGCTCCCAACTTAATGACCACATTTCCTCAGCAACAAATCTGTCACTGCTGTTTGTTTAAAGCCAACAATCTGTAGGAGCACTGTGTGCAAGGATTGAATTAACTCAGCATCTCAATGACTGCGGTGCCAGATCATTCAAATTGCACCTTTCTTAAGATCTTTCCAGCTATGTTAATTAATGTTCCTTGGGTGACATGCACCACGCTGCAACGCACAGGGATGCTGGAGAGAGCAAAAGCCCGATCCCTGTGGGGCTGGGGCCGTGGGAGCTGCGTTCCTACCTGTATGTATGTGTGGGGAATGTATGTGTGTGTGTGTTAGAGGAAAAGAGAGAGACAGGTGGTTCCCTCTTGCCCTGATTTTCTCCCAGGTTTAGTGATTTGGCTGAGATATTCCACGCTGGATGTCTGACTCACGTTGAGTTTCTTCCCCTGGAAATTCCAGCCTGGACCATCAATACCTTGCCATCAACAAGAATGAAAAATATGTGGCTATTTCCCTGAAAGTCCAGCTACTTCTGTTTGTGGGCGTTTGGTTATTTTTGTGTGCGTGCCCAGACGTTTTGGAACGAAGCCTTGAAGTCTGTTGGGAAGTTGGTTTTTGGGGACAAGGAGTGTTTTGGGTTTCCCATCAGAATCTCACCAGCCTTGGGCAAAGGCAGCTCAGCCTGCAACCCTGGGCTGGCCTCTGGCTCCAGCTGCCTCGAGCCCCTGGCACTCGCTCCAGGCACCTGCGTGGGGAGCAGGGAGCCGGCTCTCCAGGCGCTCGATGACTTCCCCAGGAAGCAGGAGGGAGGAAAGTCCTTCATTGAAATGCCTGTGCCAACAAGAGCTGGAGTCAGGGGCAGGAGGAAACGGTGACATGGGGCTGGTGGTGGTGGAGAGCTGAGATGACACCAGACAAATGGGGGAAGGGACTGGCACAAGGAAATGAGGACAAGGAGCTGGGGCAGACACAGGGAGGCAGACTCAGCCTGGTAAGATGTGCGGAGGAGGAAGAAGGGAGTGGGATTCAGTCCAAAACCAGACCATCCAGCCTGCCATCAGCAATCTCTGGCTGCTCCAGTACTTGCTCACCAGCAAATGCTTAGCCCAGTGTCCCACAACCCAGGCCCCTGGCCACGGTCCCTGTTTGTCAGGGGCATTCACATCTCCATGGAGCAGAATCGAGGTCTGCTGGGGGTCCTAACATGGAGAGACAGAGCCCTCCCCCAGCCTCCCCTCAGCAACCTGCAGTTAACTGGGGCACTGCTCTAATCTCTACCTGCCATTGATTTCCATTCAGCTCCAATTTTCTTCTTTGACCTTCTCTCCTCCAGACCCTGGTCACAAACAAAACACTAATCCTCAAACAGCCCCTTCATTTCTCCCTGTGATATTCCAGCGTGGCCCAGCCCCGGGCTGGGGAAGGTGATGACCAGTGTCAATTGGAGCCTTTATGCTGGTGCACTGGGACAGACACAGCACTGCCTGCCACAAGCCTCCCCAGGGCACGCTCACCCCAGCTCCAGCATAAACAGGGAAGCAGCCATGCTCTGATGCCATCTGAACCACAAGATAAAGGGACTTCAAGGTGGTTTCCTTCAGGAAAGTTAGTTGCCTCTTTTTCTTTCTAGGAGCCTGTGGGTCTCAGGGAAATGTGGGAGCGCTCCCGACTGTGCCTGAGCCTGGGCTGCAGGGTTGGCATCCAGCACCCATTCTGCTGGAGGGATCTTCTTCTGCCTGCATGAAAACTGATCTCTCTGTGCTGAGCCCCAGCCCTGCGTGGGCTGGAATGCTCTAAAGGCAAGTGGAAGGAGATCAGCTGGCCACAAGCCAGGGGAAGATCTCCCCTTTGCTGTGTCCCTGGGGCCATGGGTTGGGCACAGAGACTGGGAGCGCCTGCCCCCAGCTCCCTGATGCCACCGATGCCCTGTGCCATGATCTGGAAGGGGAGCTAGCCACTCAGAAGCAGTTAAGATCAGGTTGCAGTGTGCTGGTGCAGACAAGAAGAGGAGTAGAGGGTCCTAGGCAGTGCCTGGGAGATGTCCCCTGGTGAGAGATGCTGTCAGCATGGAGGGGAAGGGGGGAGAAGCTGTCAGGGGGGCATGGGAATGTCATCATCCCTTAACACTCGTTCCTTCCTGGCATCCCAAAATGGGTGGGGGATCTCTGCCAACGCTCCTTTCTCAAGAAAGCCTGGGTGCCAGAATTTCAGCCCTCCCGGGTCCCTTCCTTTCCTGGCAACAATTCACTATGTAAAGAGGCTGGATATTTATAATTATGCTCAAAGTGGCCACTTTGAAAATCTATATGTCTCTAGGCTCCCTGTACATCATAATGTCAAGCCTGTGAATGGAGGCATCCATCAGAGGCCTCACATCACAGACCTTGGAGCTGTGATAAACACTTGGGAAATGCTCACTGAACCCCGTGTCCCAACTGCTGCCTTCTAGGGAAGATGCTTGGCCTTTGGGGGGGTCCCTGGGGGGAGGGCTCCTCCAGGAGGGGCATCCCTGGCTGCTCAGGAGTCTCTGACCAGAAACAGGGATGGCAGCAGGGTCTGGGTTCTTCTAGTCAGACTCATCCTTTGCTGTTCCCCAGGAAGAGGAGCTTTCCTCCATCTGGGACTATCCAAAGCATGAGCAGGCAACTCTAGCTGAGAAAGACCTGGTGCCTGGAGGGTGGTGAGCTAGAGGGACAGGAGGCATCCCTTGAATGTCCTCTTTACTCTCAGTCATCAAATCCACCTCCTGTGGCCTTGTCAGCCCCAGGACCTCCTGTGTTGGAATGTGAGACACCAGCTCAGCATCACAGGGCCAGGCTTAGCCCTTGTTCCAAGGCAAGGAGACGAAACGTCTCCTCCAGGACGGCAAACGTCAGAGCTAACCGCCCGCTGGCCCTTGTGCTCGTGGAGGGGTTTGCACTGCACCTCTCCCAGTGTGGGGGACACAAAGCCCCCCCACTTTGTGTCACCCACCTCCTGGTACAGTGGGGGCAGGTGCCAAGATGCTGGTGGGGAGGCCGGGAAGGTCGCTGGCTCTCCCTCCGGCAGCAGCGTGGCGAGAGGACACGCAGGCGCCCGCCGCCGCCTGGCCCAGCCTGCTCTTAAAAATTTATTACTCTGTTGCAACATGAAAAATAAGACAGAGAAGTAATCATTAGTATAACTATAACTCCCCCTGCTATAGTCCCACTTGTAAATTGAGATTTACGATTGCAGCTGCCGATATTTCCGAGGCCGGTGCAGGCGGCGGCGGCGGCGCAGCCCAGCCACGGCTCCCCCCACGCACTCACACTTTATCACAATCTGCACAGATTATTGCAATGAATAATACACAACAGGCTGGCAGTGAAGAACTATTCACGATCAAACGCTTCTGTAAACAACTGAATAAATAATATTGCTCAGCCCCTCTTTAGAGCCCTCGGAGGCCCGGGGAAAAGCTCTCATTACTCAGCAGGAGAGGTAGCGGAGGGCTGGGGGATGCCATGAGGGAGGGACACAGTGGTTCTGGGCAGGCACTGGACATGCTGGGGACTGGCCCTTAGCAAGCAGATGGCTCACCCTGCTATGCTTTGGAGAAGGAAAGAAGAAAACCCAAGAAACAGGCTGAGACGTTGAAAAGACCTGCTCATGGTCCCACAGCCAAGGAACAATCTGATCTGACAGACAGACAGACGCAAGCCCCGACAGACAGGTATTGCTGTCCTCTCTTCAGCCTGGAAAGGCTTTTCTTCACTTCCAATACTGAGTTGGCAGCAGGTAAAGAGCAGGTTCAGGCCTGCAGGCAGCCAGTCCCTGTCTGTGGCAGGGATGGGGTGCTTGGGGCTGAGCCCACTGGCAGCAGGACTCCACATGGTCCCTGAAATGTCAATAAGTAATGCAGCATGATTGGGGTTGTGCACCAGCAGCTGTAAAAAAGGGCATTTCTCACACAGCTTGAAAGGATAAAGCTCATCTCCAGGATGCCCCAAGTTCCCCGCTGCAGTGAGCTCCAGTTTGGCTGCCACTCCGTGCAGCCACGGGCACCAGCTCTGCAGAGACCCCTGCCCCTTCTCCAGCACCCATCAAGCAGAGGTGCTTTATTTGCTCTCCAAATGTCTATGCTCAAAATACAGTCAGCAGAGAAGGAGGGACTTGAAAGGAGCTAAGGAAGGGTTATAACCCTCCTCAGGCTATAAACCAGCCCTGCAGCAGCTCTCCAACTTTCAGAGCCCTCACATCATGCTCTCCATGGGGTGGATTTTGATGCGCCTCTGCCTGGACACCTGCAGGCTGGGAGCATCCCCCTGCACCTATATCCTGCCTGCTCCAGGACCAGCTCCCAGGGCTCTTCCCTGCTTGCTGCAGGCTCTCCCTACGGCCAAGTCCCAAGGAAAAGTGAGAGATGCAAAGCAGGAAAGTTTGCACCCCTGCATCGGCTTCTCTACAGCTCCTGGATGTGCAGGAATCAGCTCCAGTTAATCCCCCTTCAGCTTGGCCCGCCTGCTTCATTACCTCCCCTTGATGAGAACCATCAGTGGGGCCTGTATGATTTTGCTAATTAGCCTCACTTCGTTTATCATTTCCATTTTCTCCCAGAGACGCTCGGCTTGCTGGGCGACAGCTTCATCTCCCGCTGAAACAATGCGGCCCCTTCTGTGCCTGTCTCACTTAGCGCTGTCACCGCAGCCATTATGAAATTGGGGTTTCATTTACACACTAATTAAACATTACAGCTTGTTCACAATTACAACACGGGGATGAGGAGGTAACTAATTACTTAAGAAATGAGCTAACATTTATCTGTGATTCCTCCTCCCCCCCTGCCCCCAGCCCACCACCCTCCTCTCCAATCAAGGTTAGGAATTGTTGTTGGGGCCCAGCAAGCCCCTGCCTGCCTCTGCTTAGGGGGCTGGGCTCAGACCCTGGCTCAAGGGCAATCCATCAACCCCTAACTGAAGCTGGGATGATGGGAGACCGTGGCACTGTGCCCAACGGGACGAGCCACAGTGCTTAGGGACACATCTGTCCTGGCCAGCCCTGCCTGTCGCTGTGGGCCCTGGGACAGCCCAGCTGGGCTTGTGGCAGGGGCAAGGGGGTCCCTGGGCATCACGGCCCCCTGCACCTCCTGGGATCCTGCTCAGTGACTTAATGCCCTTCACTGCAGAGAGGCCAAGGATGGCAGCACATCCTCCACGGCCCTGCTGGTGGTCATCTCATCCTCTTCTTCAGGGAGGAATTAACACTTAAAGCTGAGAACCATTATAGTAAATAAAGCAGGCCTTTGCTCGGATCAAAAGGCAATGCAACGTGTGGGCTTGGGACAGACATGTGAGTGAGGAGAAAGGCCCTGGGGAGAAAGTGCTCCCTGAGAGAAAGGGGCAGGAGCCCCTTTGTCCCTCAGGGTGGGGTGGCCAGCACGGGCAGGCTGGCAGCCTGGGTTTGGCCCAACAAGGCTGGGTGCTGCTGCTGAGTGGACAACAGCCTCCTTACACAAGGCTGTGGGCTTGGCCTCACTGCAGCATGGGCAGCCAGAGCAGGGGTTGGGCAGCAGAACGAGGAGAAGCTTGGTAGCAACCAGGACTGTCTTGGGATGCAGGAGATGATGCATGGTAGCCTGTAAGGCAGCAAGCTGGCTGGTGGGAGAGGGGCTACAGATGCTGGGAATAGTGGTGTGGTGCCTGGACACCGCTGCAGTGCCTGGACATCAGTGTGGTTATTGGACACTGCTGCAGTCCTTGGACACTAGTGTGGTCCTTGGATATAGCTGTGGTGCCTGGACACTGCTGGGGTCCCTAGACACTGATGTTGTGCCTGGACATGGCTGTGGTGCCTGGACACTTCTGAGGTCCCTGGACACTGATGTTGTGCCTGGATGTGGCTGTGGTGCCTGGACACTGCTGGGGTCCCTGGACACTGATGTTGTGCCTGGACATGGCTGCTGCAGGCTCTGGGGAAAGGCAGTGCTGCTGCGGGGCTTCTGAAACACAAGAGATTCTCCCCATAAACAGCCCTAAGCACTGGAAATGCACTCAGAAAAAAAAAACCTCCTGTCTAGTTCAGCACCAGACAATTAAGGTTCTTTTGCAACTCTTAACCTGCGATTTTTGAGACAAAAGGATTTGGCCTCGGCATAATTTGAACTGCTAATTGCCTTCCTGATCCCAAGTCAGAGAACTGAGGCAAAGCTGGGTATAGAGGAAAAAAAAAATCACCTTCCCTGTCTGGGAGAAAATTCAGAGCCGCTCTCCAGGGGAAAGGGGATGCTCTCTGCTTCCCTCTGAGCAGCTTAAAAAAATAATGATCAGGAAATAGTTAAGCAAAAAGGGAGGGGGGGAGGGGGTTAAAAAAAAAAACCCACCCAACCCTCACAGCACTTTATAATAATAGTAACAACTCATTGCCATAGTTTTTATCCTTCCTGTCTTTAGCCCACACAAAAAAAAAAAACCCTACCCAGAAAAAGAAAAAGAAACCCTGAGCTAAACTACTGACACTGGCTGGGAGCTTAGAACTGCCGCATCAAACACAGCCCTTGAATCTCCTGAACATAATTGTGCTGCCCTCTAACCTCAACCTTCAATCAGTGCAGTGTAACTATCTCATTTTAGCCTACAGGACACACCCCTCTGCTAACTAGCAGCCATATTCTTCTCATTAGGAGACTGCTCTGGACGGGAGCGCGGAGGCAAAGCCGTTGTCTCTCTTTTTCTCTCCCTCTCTCGGCTGTTCTGTGTGTGCTTCTGGAGGGGGAGAGAGCTAGCAGAGAGAGGGCTTTGTGGGTGCTGGAGATGGTCCAGTTGCCAAGCTCCGAGTACCATGGGCATGCAAAGAAAGCCAACTCGCTGGTTCTGGGTTGGAAAGCGAGACCCCCCAGGGAAGGGTCCTGAGGTGGCAGTGCCAGCATGTGGGTCCCCTGCCCACTGGGACCAAGCTGAGGGGTGGTGGGCAGGTGGACTTGTGTGTCTTGGCAACCATGGGCAACCCAGCAGCACCAGCACTGCCACGGGGTGCCATAGAGCTGGCAGGAAAGCGGGGGCAACGCGAGGCTGGGGGCAGCAGGGAGGTCTGCATGGAGCCAGCCCCTGCCCTGCACGTTACAGGCCTACGTGTAGTTAACAGTGAGGCTAACTCCAGCAGGAAAACTTACCCAGGGCTGGTGGGTGTGCTCTCTCACTGAGGGGTTTGCATCATCATAGAATGGTAGGGTTGGAAGGGACCTTTAGAGATCATCTAGTCCAAACCCCCCTGCATGTCACTGGGTAGGGGTTTTTCCATGGCTAAGGATCAGCTTGGTGCCATGAGGGAATGAGGCAGGATGGTCCCGTGGCCCATCAGCACAGCAGCCTGGCCCAGCCCACCCTACTGCCTCTCTGGGCCACCACCTAACTCTTGAGCTCATGCTTCATGCCATCCCCTCCCAGAGCTGCGAGCAGGCAGGACAGATGTGTCAGACCACAGCACTGGACTCAACCTCCATCCCAGCAGCATGGACCAGCACACACACACAACTTTTGCAGTGACCATGGACCCTCTCCTCCTGCCTCCTCTGCACATCCTGCACACCCCCAGCACCCCGTTCGGGGCCTGGGACAGGAGCAGCTGCTCGGACTCCCACTTGGTTTGAAGAACCCCGCTTCCAAGCTGGAGCAGGATTGCTCAGGACTGCTGTCCCAGAGCAGTGCCCGCTGTGGGGCTCTGTCATGGGATGGGGAAGCAGCCAGAGCTCGGGTGGTTAATGGCACAGGCGCCTCTGGGAAGAACCTCACGCCAAAGAAGAGAAGAGCAATCCCCTCTGGGCTCACTGCAGCAATGCCACGCTGGGAAAGGGCAACAGTTTGGCACTCTCCTGCCACAGACCTTTGCCTTGGGATTTTAACATGATAGAGGGGGAACTGCACTGATTTGTGTAAGGACACAGCACTGGACAGGCTTTCGATGTCTCGGTGCCCATGCTCTCCACCCAGCAGCATCCTCTCCAGCCAGGCCTTGTCCCTAGATCCTGAGTTATACCAGCTATTAACACATCCAGAGTTCGTTATCTTGAGCAGGCCGCTCAGGACATGGGGGGCAGCGATCCTTAAACCAATTAATGTGATCCTTTGATTTCAGGGGAGAATGAAGAGGGGACTGTCAGTGCGGCTGTGAGGCAGCAGTTACGGGTCAGAGCCTAACAGCACAGAGGTGCCCCTTAGCTCTTAGGAAGAGGTGGGGGGCGGTGGGCAGCTGCCAGACCTGGCTCCTGTCAGAGCCTTTCTGTGCATCGGCAGCCCTGGCCCAGCGCTGCTTCCCGGGCCCTCAGCAGAGCGAAGGAAAGCAGCACCACGGTTCCAAGTGCCAACAAAGCTTCTGCTGTCCCTTGCCCAGCTCGAGGCTGCCAAGAAGAGAGCGATGCTGGCAGCACGTCACAGCACTCATCCCAGCAGAGCAGGCGCGTGGCGAGGAGGGGGATCCCCTCTGCTGTGTCAGGGATGGCCACAGTGCCTGACGGCCCTGGGCACGCCGTGGTGCCAGGGTCACCGTCACCCTGCAGCCAAAAACTTTCTGTGCTTGGCCATTTTTTAAAGCAGAAGTTCTCTCAGCAAAGTCTTTCTGGGGAGGTGGAGAGAGAGAGAGAGAGAGAGAGAGTAGGAAGCCAAAGAGAATCGTCTTGCTAGTCAAAGCCTTTAACTATTTTTAATATCAGGCAGAGGAGCAGGATTTCGAAATGAAACAGTCAGCGCCTCTTTGATGGGCAAGCCACAGATCTTGAAACAAGGTCCATTCCCTCCTCCTTCACTAACTAACAGCCATATTTCTCTCATTAAAGACAATCTGGACGTATTTTCAAACTTCTTAACAAGGCGATCACGGTAATTTGAGATTTCTATTATCCCTGCTCCTATTACAGCACTCTTTCAAGCACATGCCTTTTTTTTTCCTTCCCTTCCCCCCCCCCCCCCCCCCCCCCCCCCCNCCCAACCTTGCTTTCTTTCCCTGACTTTGTCTCTCCCCTCAAACTGCCATCAGTGGTAATGACGTGCAGGAAACGAGCACCGAGAGCCATCACTTCCCCCCTTCTCTTTTTTTTTTTTACTCGGTACTAGGTTGTGTGGGGGTAGCAATAAGGAATGAAATCAAAAGCAAGATGAAGTTTGGTTATCTCTCATCTGGAGTTTGGGTTTTAATCCGCCCAGGAGCGCAAACGAAGCCAATGCAGGGCCTTATCTCCCCTTGTCGATCACGGACCCTCTCCCTAAAGACCCCCTCACAGCTCTTTCCCCTTCCCAAAGGCGCCTGGCCACGGCCCCCTCCCTGCCCCATTAGTCCTTCACTGGGCTCTGCCAGATGGATGCAATTTGCATAATATCACCGGCGGAGGCTGGCAGATCAACCGGGGTCAGGCTCTGACATCTCCAGCACAGTCTATCTCCAAGTGCTAATTTGGACTGCATTGATCTCTCCTTCTGATTTCTTTGTCATTTACGTCTGCAATGGTTTGACAGGAGATACAGAGACAGACAAGGTTGGGGGGGGGGAAGAAGGGGAAAGGGAGGGGGCAAGGAGAGGAGAGAAACAAAGATTGTAGTTACAGATGTCTTTAAGGGAAAAAAACCACAGATTAATCCAAGGACTCCTCTGAGGGTCGCAGCTTTGAACCATCCTAATGATCCTATTCTTATGAATTCCTGTACAGACTTAGAGGGGGGTCTTGTCAGGGAACTTGGAGGGGGGGAATGGAAACTTGTTAAATGATGGCGGAGTGTCTCCGGCTGGCTGCTGCCCCTTCCCTCCTGCACCTTGCAAGGGTTTCTCACCAGGTGAAGCGGGGCAGCTTTAAGTCTGGCATCCCTTGCTGACCCTCCACACCTCTGCTACCACTCTCCTTAAAGGCAGATCTTCAGTAAAACTTGGGCAGGAGTCTCTCCTCCTCGTAGAGGGGGCCCACGGTGCTCACAGCTGATGCCCGAACCCCAGAGACAAAGGCTGACCTGAGAGGGACAGCAGCATCCCTGTGATCCCCTGGGGAGGCAAGTGTAGATGGGCAGGTTTGGGCACACATTTATGACATTAAAAGACACCTTCCACCTGAGTCAGATGCAGAGCAGGGCAAGCAATCCATACTCTTGATGTTTCTGTCCAACAGCAAACTCTTCCCCTCCTCCCAGGTAAGGGAAGACATGCTACTGTTGAGCCTCCTCTGGGACACATCATGTGAGACACCAAGGCACCAAAAGAAAGCACAAGGAAGTCAAACTGGACAGTGGTTTACATTGCTGCTTCCTACAGAAAAAGCTCTCTGGGAAGTTAACGCTGAGGCCTCTCACCTAACCCACGCCTCTGCTTGTTACAGTGGCAGAACACGTGCCAGCAAAGATGTTTTACCTGCCCAGCACAAAGTGGGACAGGGCTTGGTCAGTGCAAAGTTCCAGCAGTGTGTGTGTGTGTGGGGGGGTATTTTCCAAGGCTTAGCCACAGGACTGGACAAATAGTGAACAGTGGGATGGGTCTGAGGCAGTGCAAGGGTCTCTAGAGTACTGATCAGTTCATGTTCCTGGGTTTCAGGCTGGCTGATTGGTAAGACAGAGCATATAGAGCACAAACTATCAGCCTCTCCCTGTGCTTGCAGTATGCCACCAGAAGTTTAGAGTGTACATGAAAAACACACTTAGAAGTTTCTCATGTGCTGCTGGGACAGAAATTGGGCCAAGCGTTGGGCTATCACAGCTAGCCTGGGAGGGAAGGAGGGAAGGACGGGAAACAGTCCCCACTGCTGGTCCTAAAGCTGGAAGCTGGATGCAGAGGGGTACAGCAGCAGCCGTGCCAAAGGGTGGCTGCAGGAGCACAGCAGCGTTATCTTGGCTGGGGGTGAGCCAGGTGTGAGGCTTGAGACAGAGCTGCCCTGATCTGCAGCTGGGCCTCCCAGGCATCACAGCACAGCAAACAGCAAATAATCCAGAAACCCCTCTCCAGTCTTCAGCGTGACATCAGGTGCTGCAAACATAACTGCTTCCAGCCAGGAGAGAGGGGCTCGTGCCTGCCTTCCAACACAGCCCGAACGGGCGAGTGCTGCACCACGCTGCCACTGCCTGCCCTGGGGATGGGAGGAGTGTGCTGGCATCCCGACTTTTCTCAGGCAGCTGAAATCTCACCCATAGCCCATCTCACCCACGAGCCCTCTGGTGAGGGGCAAAACCTGAGGATCCCATCACACCCTCCTGGCAGGCAAGTGGCCAGGGGCAGGGAGGGGGGGGATGTTGGGCGAGTGCACGTGCCCCCACCTCAGCGGGCGTGCGACCAACTTTAGGCAGGGTAGGATGGAGGGGTGAGTGCAGTCAACACAAACACTCAATCATCCTTCCTTTCTTTCTTCTGTGCCTCCTTTGTTAACTGCAGGAAACAGCTGAAAGACCTTGAGTTTCCCATTGTAGCGGGGCGTATGGGAACAGAGCCGCAGTGATCAGAACATACCCCCCGCTGCTCTCGGGAAAAAGGGAGAGCAGAATCCTTTCTAAAAAGGGTTTACGATTAGAAGAGTGTTCTGTCACTCTGGCGCAGTAATCCACTGCGCCACCAAGTCCCTTCAGAGAGATGTCGAAAACTTAAATGACTGAAAGCAAAAGAGCCCTGGCTCAGGTTCCCAGGCAGCCAGACATCCTAATTATCTTTAGATCCACTCCCACATGGAGGGGAGAGAGAACACAAGGTGGGGAGGGGGGAAGGGAAAGAAAAGAAAAAGAAAGGTGTGGGGGGAGAGTGTGTAAAAAAAAAAAAAAGACTGTCACATTGCTTTTTTCTTTCTTTAAAAGCTTGTCTGTGCTCACTGCTTTTCCAGCTGTGACACCTCTCACGGTAGTTAATTAGAATCATGTCACCGCGTTAATGTGCTCTGACTGGACTCTGACAGACACGCGTCCTCCAACCGGCCTCCCCGGCCTCCCTCCCTCCTTCCCCACCCCTCCTTGGGGTGCTGCTGGCGTGGGGCCCTGTCCCCGTGGCCCTGAGCCCATCCCCGTGGCCCTGTGCCCGTCCCCGTGCCGCCCTGGGTGCCGGGCTGCGTCGCGCCGCCTTGGCCGCGCCACCCGGCACGCAGCCGTTCCACCTGTTGGGGATCTGGCTGACCTTTACGAGCGCTAATTCGAAATGACACTGCTCATTTGATGACATTTCTGTTGATTTTTTTTTTTACTTAAGTCTCTTTTAATTATTGGAACTCGGAGTCTTTTCCCCTCCTGCCTTGGGCTGGGGCTGTTGCGTGTGGGGCAGCGACCCCCCAGGCAGCCCCTGCCCCGCTCTGCAGCAGGGAGCCCAGTGCCCGGCATCCCTTGGCAGAAGGATGGTGTGATACAAAAGGCTGTGCTCTCAGGCACAGCACCAGCTGCACACTGCCTCTACTGAGAGAGCCCAAAAAGGGGAGTTGCCTGCTCTGGGGGAGCATGAGTTTCTCCAAGATATGTCTCATCCCCTGGGAGGGTGGACCAGTTCAGTCTGCCGGGGCTATGTAGTGGGGAAAAAACAGAGGCTTGCTTGACAAAATGCTGTCCCTGTGCCCTTGCCCACTTTGCAGAAGAGGCAGGTGAGCCCCAGGGGTGACTGTGAATCACACAGATGCTGGAGGGCTGCAGGTTTCCCTGCACCCCCAGGACAGACAGTGGAACTAAAGAGCAGAAAGGAAAGCAAGGAAGAATGAGGGGAAGCTGAAATAAAGCCAGCCGGCTGCCAGGACCATAAGCTGCCACGACCAAACGCTCCCAACACGTTGCAGGATGAGGCAAAGCCTCAGCAGCCCCTGCCAAGCTCCCCCAAGGGAAATAGCCATCACTGACAGGCAAAGCCACTCATGATGGTGGGTGGCCCGTCGCCTGCCACTGCCCTCTGCAAGTGCAGCCCTCACTGCCCTCTCCTTCAATGTCAGTGAGGGGCCCAGGAAGGCAGAGGAGAGGGGAGAGGAGAGGGGAGAGGAGAGGGTGCGGGGAGAGGGCTGTCTCCGCTGGGCACGAGGCACCTTGGCGGCACCGGCCTGGTTCCCTGTGGCGGTGGCAGCTCGAGGTAGTTAATTAGAATCGTGTCACTAAGTAAATGCGCTCTGACTGGACTCTGACAGACGCTCACCTATGACACGGGGGGCCAGGAGACAATCCACATCAAACTACTGCAGTGTGACCCTTTTAACACAAAGAGTAAACTCACTGCGCATCGAGTTGAAGCTCATTAAAACTGTCTACTCTGCGAGCATCCCATTAACCTCACCGCTAAAAACACGCAATTCCTCTTCTTCTTTCTGAGGCCTAATTAATGCTCTGGATCAGGAACAATATCACACGCTAACCTTCCGAGATTTCCAATCAGTAAATGAAAAGAGAGAGACAGAAGCGGGAAGGCACAGCGGTGGCTGGCTGGGCTGCTCCCCACACACGGGCTGCTGCCCTGCCTGGGCAGGTAGAGCTTTTCCATGGAGGGAGCAAGGCACAGCCTTGGCCGGGGAGGTTGTGGGCATGGGGAAGATGAGGAAGCCCCATGCAAAGGCTCACTCACCACTCAGGGGACTTGGTGTGAAACAGCCCAGTGAGAGGCAGTGTGTGAAGACGGGGACCAGATCTCCTAGTTGCCTGGGGTAGGTGCTGGGAGTTCACTTGCAAGAGACACACTTAACCTCCTTCCTCTCCAAAAAGGAGAAAAACCCACTCCAAAACCAGACATTTAGAACTGAATCTAAAATCACCATAATCTGTGTGCTAGAGCCTAAAGATTCAATTAAATTCAATCAGCTTCAAAACAGACGAGTGGCGTGGGGTAAGATCATGTCTTAAAGACAGGCAAAGCACTGCAAGTGGAAGCAGAGCTGACCAACGAGGAACAAACTTTCCCCAGCAGCAGCTGCTGCTTCCTCAGATTTGGAAATGTTTTACTTGTTGGTGTGCATTTTCAGTTCAATAACTGGCTTGTTCAGAGCTGAGAAACAACACAAGACCCAAAAAACCAAGAAGGTGTTCCTTTTCCCTTTTCTGTAATCAGGGAAACAAACAAGGACAAGGGCAGAGTCCTGCAGCTGGGAAGGAACAACCCCATGCACCAGGACAGGCTGGGGGTCGAACTGCTGAAGAGCAGCTCTGCAGAGAGAGACCTGGGAGTCCTGATTGATAATAAGCTAAACATGAGCAGCAATGTGCCCTCATGGCCAAGAAGGCCAGTGGCATCCTGGGGTCATCAAGAAGAGTGTGGGCAGCAGGTCAAGGGAGGTTCTGCTCCCTCTCTACTCTGCCCTGCTGAGGCCTCATCTGGAGTCCTGTGTCCAGTTCTGGGCTCCTAAGCTCCAGAGGGACAGGGAACTGCTGGAGAGAGGCCAGTGCAGGGCCACCGAGATGATCAGGGCATTGGAACATCTTTCATATGAGGAAAGGCTTCGGGACCTGAGGCTGTTTAGTCTGGAGAAGAGGAGACTGAGGGGAGATCTTATTAACATTTACACACAAAAAGTTCAATTTAAATATAAGAAAAAGCTATTTCCCTGTTGAGGTAAGGGAGCACTGGCCCAAGCTGCCCAGAGGGGTTGTGGAGGGTCCTTCCTTGGAGGTCTTCAAGACCCGCCTGGACATGTTCCTATGTGACCTGATCTAGGTGAACCTGCTTCTGCAGGGGGGATGGAATAGATAATCTCTGAAAGTCCCTTCCAACCCTATGGTTCTATGATTCTATGAAACCAACAAACTGAGGTGGGAGAGGATGAGATGTGCTAATTCTAAGGGTGGTTTCCAGAAACTCTGCTTTGACTCGCCAGTGTCTTCTTGGGTTGTTTTCATGCACCAGGTGTTGTTAACTAAAAAGTATTGTGAAATGTACTTTGCCTGCTGTATTGAGCATACGAAAGGGAAACGGGATTTTACAAATAAAACCAATTCAATGGACTGCTGGGGTACTTTGGTGTGGCACCCAAGAACATCACAACTCCAATCACCAGTAATAACGTATCACCAACCTCCTTGGTAACAAATAGTAATTCCCCATTTTTCCAATGCATCAAGTATCTAAAAATTAAGGCTGTGGGTGTAATTATGTTACATAATTAATCAAACTACATGTAGCAAATACACGATGACTAAAAGAACTGAACAGACAATTTGGCAGCTGCACCTGGTTTGATAGGTGCTGGTCAGAAGAGCTTCACCTGTTTTCCTAAAACAGGTGAAAACCAAAAGCAAAAATAGAAAGAAACCATCAATGAGTGAATGCAGGTGTCCTGCTGGCTGATTTACATCCCAGCCACAGCCTGGGATTTTAATCTTTCTGATGTGTATCAGTCTTTGAAACTCAGCAGCGACCCCAGCACAAGAACTCAGCTCCAGTGGTGTGGAGCCTTGGTGTGCGAGTGCCAGGACTCTCCATACAAGCTGCAGCTCTTTTTTTTTGTCAAGCAGCACCTCAAACACATGTTTTAAGAACTGTGACATGCACGTGTCTGTAAGATGAGAACTTCTTGGCAAGACTCAACTTCGTTTTGTTGAGGGCTAAGAAATCAGCAGACAAAACGATGTTCCTCACCTGAAGACCCTATGGCCCATGTTAGGGTTGATACCCATTTAATCAATGTCTGAGGAGAGAGAGAAGCTGAAGGAAGTTCTCTTTGGTCCTCAGAGCCCATATTTACCAACCCAAGAATCAGCAGGAAAGAACAGATTTCACTCCTTTCCAATCTCCCAAAGATTTTCTGCATCCACGCTCTCTGGAGCGGCACTTTCCCACCTCCTCATTCTGCTTTAGCACTTCTCAACCAGCTGAAATATTGACATTTCCTCTCTTCCTTTGCTTTGTCCTTCCCAAGAAAACAAGCTCAACAGACTCTTACCCGTCCAAGGCAGCTGTATTTGCGATGCATGCAAACACACTTGGCTGCATTTGGTGACACAAACCGCTTTGGTGACACAAACTGCTTTACTAACCCCTTGACAAGATTTGCAGCTTGCTTGCTCGTGAGTAGAAACCAGATGAAAGCAAGAACGCCAGCCCCCTGGCAGCAGCTCACTGCTGTGTGTGTCCAGCTGGATGTCTCAGGGGATGTGGGCCAAGACTGCACCGTTCTCCACCACAGACCCTCCTGCCCCCAAGCACCAGACGCTCACTCAAGGTGAGGTTCCCACCCAGAACCCAGCCTTGGCCCTGCAGGGTTTCCAGCGCCCTGCACTCCTGGATTTTGAATGAGACAGAGGAGAGATGAACCACGGAGCAGGACTTGTGCCAGAGCATGCCAAGGGCAGGATTTTGGGACAGATATCTGCTGAGCCAGTGAATCAGAGAGCGATTTGAAAGCAAAAGTAATATGCAACCCATCAGGCAAGACGGCAACATCCCTTGCAGAAACAAGTGGCCATCCACTGCAATTCTTCTGTCAGATTTGAAGAGAAAAATCTACCTTGCACATCCCTGTGTAAGTGAGCTGAGGCACTGCCAGCTTCTCCCCAGAGCACTCCCCACGCTACCAGGAAAGGAGCTGTGTGGGGGTCTCCTGCATGGCATGGCATCCATGGAACTGCTGTTGCTGCTCCCACCTCAGCCCTCTTCGGTTTGTGAACTTCTGGATGTCAGTGACCCATAAGGGCCATAAAAATCAGAGGCTGACACTGGTTATAATGCACTTTGGGCAGCCCTGGGGATCCCCCTCTCAGCTCCCCAACCTCCTTTGACCCTGCTGCACCCCTGGACTGACCATGACAGAGAAGGGAGGCTCTAGACCGCCTGGGAGCATCCCTGGAGCCACAGTCAGTCCTGTCTCACAGCAGGCAGTGAGGTGGGCAGGCAGCATGCTTCAGTGTTCTCTACTCTCTTCTTCCAGCAGCAGTCTTTGAGAAGGGAGCACTTATTTGATGGAGTGAGCAGGGCTGTGGCAGCACCAAGGCCCCTTACAGCCAGGTAGAGAAGGAGAGGGCAGCCCTAGGGCAGAGAAAGGGATGGCTCCTCCCAGTCCCGAAGCAGAAGTAATTGAGGGCAGGAAGGAGGAGAGTGGCAGGGACTGCTGGGGTCATGAGGTGACCATCAGCAATTGGGATGACTGTGCCCAGTCCCAGTGGTTGATACTGAAGGCTGTGGAGGACCAACACTTGCTCCAGGCCACGGCACCTAAGGAAGCCAGGCCACATCTTCAGTGAGCAGCCCCTCCTTGGTCCTTGGCCTGGGGACCTCTTGGGCCAACACTTGATCCATGCCTAGGACCTGATCAGCCAGCAGGCTGGGACATAAAGTGGCCAGAAGGCCAGGAAGCTGGTGGCCTGAAAACATGCCAGGCAAGGCACATCTCTAGACACCAGCATCTCCCTGAGCCTTCTCCCAGGAAGGACACTGGGCTACCGAGCCCCAAAGCCAGCAGTCCTGACACCGTGGGCAGCAGTTGTGCCTGGATCTAAGCTGGCCAGGAGGAGAAGTTGTTCTGCCCAGCCAGTTCCATCATTCATCGAGCTGTGTCTCCAGCTCATTCCTGAGGGCTCAGCCTGGGGTAAAGCTGTAAGGCACAGGGTGCAGGCAGGCAGAAGATCCCAGATGCCCAGGGCAGAGCTGCTCTCTGGACTCAGCCCAAATGGAGCAGCCAGCAGGCTACAATACACAGGGCACGTGTGTGCCATTGGCAGTGCCAAGGAGATGAAGACTGTCACACTTTCACACTGCTGGCACAGCATCCTACACAGCACCCTCACAAAACCCCTCAGAATGTGAGAGAGGCAGCTTTGCCACTGTGACGGAGTGCTGCAAGAGGAGAGCTCTGCTGCTGGCTCTTCCTTCTCCATGAGCAATCTGCTGGTGGCTCACCCTGTGCTGGGGGGAGCTGGGAATTGCTCCCCCACAGAGGGAGCTTGGCAGAAATGAAGAAGTAAAACCCTTCTAAAGGACTGGAATGGGGAGGGACATGAACAGTTTCTCTCTGAACTCCGTCAGGCAGAGACACCTGCGCAAGACAACAGCACAGGCAGAAACCAATGGCAGACAGATGATACTCCAGAGCAGGGGATGCTTTATCAGAGTAAGAGATGACAGCAATAGAGAGCTCTTGCCATAAATAAATGAGGAAAGACGAGACACAAACTGACTCTGCGTCCCCCAGGAGACCCAAGGAAAAGCCCAAAAGCTCCCTGTAGAGCAGGATACACACACACACACACACACACACACACAACTCCTGCAGTCCCTGCTCCCTCCCTGTGATCCCCCCAACATGGCACACAAGCAAGGCAAATCTGCTTCCAGGCAAGAAAGCAAATTTTAATGCTACCTCTGTCAATAATGCAACCAGATCCATAGTTCAAAAGGAGCTTGCTAATTAAAAGCTGGTGAGCTTTAAATAATTCATCTCCTTAACTTGGATTGATTGGATAGTTTAATGGTTAGAGTCTTGAAACAATATTAAACAGTCTCCTCAAGGCCCAGGTAGCCAGTGACTTTTACAAGTAAATCTTATCTCCTTGCAAACTTTCATGTTCACAAGTCACCATGGATAAAGGGCTGGAAGGTAGAGGGAACACTTGACTGTTGGTCTTCAAGAGGTGAACCCACACACCAAGAGACTAGACAGGCCAGAGCCATGCAGCCCTGAGTTGCAGCCCTTCCTACAGCCCAATAAATCTGAGCTCCTGCCCATCTTGCAGCCTGCTGCTGTCCCAGCTCTGTGCCCTCAGTGTTAAGCAGCAGGCACACACGTGGCCTCAGTGCCCTGGGCCAGGTCTCTCTCCTCATATCCCTGGTGTGGAGGAGCTAGGGGCAACATGGAGCTCTGGTCCATGGGAGTCTCAGTTGTTTATCTTGGAGCAGGCTGCAGGACCATGAAACTCATCACATGTGTGAGCAAACGGGAGGATGATACAGTTCTCCAGCTGGGACCACACATCTTCACTCTGCAGCACGTCTCCAGCCAGCTCCCCGGGGCTGTGCCGCCTGCCACAGTCTCCTCTCCAAGGATAAAGGCAGCATCCAGAGCAGCTGGAAGCCTGATCCTTCAGAGCCAGCATCTTGCCCAGCCCAGGGACCTCTGCCCTGTGCCCCAGGCACCGCACAAGCCCATATCCCAGCTCCAGCACTGCCAGAGTGGCCCAGGACGGGAGTGGCTCCCCAGCCAGAGGGACAGGCGGGTGCATTTGGCACACTGGGATGGAGAGCTCATCTCATGTGCCCATCCTGCCTCGACACATCCTGCTCCCTGCCACCAGCCTGAGACTCTGCAGCCCTTTGGCTGTCTCTCAGCAGCCCAGGCTGGAGCAGCCCCGGAGGTGAGGCACATCCCGCCCGGAGAAGCAGCCGCGGGGATGGGAAGGGCACAGGACAGCATCACTCACCTATCCCGCTGTGAGGCCTCCCTATGTGCTGTAGGTTCAGTCCTTTGTTCATGTCTAAGAGCCCGTTCTTTGGCCAACTCCCCATGGCAAAGCTGTACGCCTGCAAGAGAGAAGCAGAGGGTCAGAGCGGTGTGCAGCCCACCTGCAGGCACAGTTTCGGGAGCACCTCACTTGCTGGCAGCCAGCCACGCTCACCCAGGCCTGGCTGCTCCCTGGGCCTGTGTTTGCAGGTCTGCAGTTGCTGTCTTTGGTGCAGAGTGGTGCATCAGCTTTGTAGCAATGCTCCCGGAGCCACCTGCACAAAGCACCCTCACCCTGGCCTGTCCCAGCTGATGCTCACCAGGGAAGAGGTGTCCAGGGCCTGTCCTGAGCCTCTGATAGGTGACAACCCTTACAAGTTTTATTGGGCTCTGTGCTGGATTGGCGTTACTCAAGGCCACTCTTGCTGTGTTGGGGTGAGCCAGGGACTGTTACTTCATCCCATGTGTGGGTTGCTCCAACGTCATCCTCCCATTCCTGCTTCACCAAGGATGGGATTGGGGGGGGACAGGACTTATGGGGATGTGGAAAGGGATGACGATGCACAAGCTGGCCTGGCCAGCAGTCCCCTTCCCCACTGGCAAGCACAGCCTTCCCAGTCTCTCCTCTCCTGTCCATTCCCAGAGCCCAAATTGCCTCGGGGCTCTCCAGAAACCCCCACTGGTAGCCAGCACTGCTCTTGCCACTGCACAGAGCCCACAGCCTGGCCGGAGAGAGGCTGCTCCATCCTCACCACATCCCTTGGCAGGGGCTGGGCAGCTGAGAGCCTGAGCAGCACACAAACCCACCGGACAAGGCAAACGTGAAAGCAGCCGGGCCCATGTGTGACACTCAGGGCTGTAATTACAGCCTGACAGCCGCGTATCTTCTTCATCTGCAGGAATTAAGCTCAGCGCCGCATTGTGAGCGGTAAGAAGGGCGCGTGGGCTTAGCGTCGCTCACGCCGGCGCTATCTCTGCTGCCGTGAGGGCCATTGTCCCCAGATGAGATCAGGTCAATCCGGCAGCCCCTATCTCCCTCCTGCAGTGGGGATCATGGCTAAAGGCAGCCACGGCGAGGCAGGGCACAGCTGACACCCTCGGTGGGCTGCAGATGCTGGGAGAGATGCTCTGTGCAGCAGGAATGAGGCTGAACCGGGCAAGCGGAGCTGAGCGTCCCCCCCTAACCCCGACCAGCCCACCTGCCAGCCACAGGGATCTGCTGCCAGTCCCTCTGCCCCTGCTGCCTGCTGCTCTGCCAAGCGTGGGCAGGGCTGGCCCTGCACAGCCCCTGCTGCCAGCAGCCCCCTGGGACCTACAAGGGCTTGGGGGAGTTAATTTATTACTGGCCTGAGCAACCGTTCACGCTGCTTTGTTACTCCTGCCTTGGCAAAACAGAGGGCTCCACAGATAATTAATAGACAGCATTGCTAATCCTGTTGGGAGATGATTAGCAATTAAAACTCCTAATTAAGTCTATGCATAATTCACTGAAATTACACTTTGTGTACACAACAGGGAGGTTTCCTTTGCCTTCGACAAACATGCTCTTGTATCTTCATTGCCATGGCTGGGATGCAGGCTCGGTGGCCGCGGGAAGCTGGGGCTCGGGGTGCAGGATGGGACCCGGGATGCAGGATGGGACCTGGCCACCCACCTGCCCCGTGGCCCTGGGGGAAAGCCGCAGTGGCTCCCTCTCATGGGCTCTGTCCCAAAAAGCAAGACCAGGCACAGCACAGGAAGGTCCCCACTCTCAGCACCAGCAAGTCCAGGCTCTGGGTTGCCAGTGGTGGGGGACATCCCTGGGGATGGGGTGTCCCCACAAGTGAGGACATGTGGGACAGGGAGGGAGCAGAGACAGGGATGAGGCAAGCTCTGAGCATCAGCATGGCCCAGTACCGTGTGTCCCAGCCTCCAGGGTCTGCACTGGGCCCAGCTTCCATCGCCCTTCGCTTCCCTCAGCAAGGTCACTCGGAACAGCCTCGGTACCTGAGCAAACTAGCTAAGCAGCCGGGGTGGAAGTTGGCCTGACCACTGAAGGTCAAGTGTGCACTTATGCATATTCAAAGCTGCCTGCAGGATCGATTGGGTTTTAATTGTTTTTCCTGGGGTTTTGGAAGGAAGTGCCAGGGGCATTGATCAGTCCCAGACGAGGCCGCTCACACTTCGGGGCTGGCGGGGACCGTGGCTTTGCTGCAGGTAGAGATGAAGGGAAGCCAGGGGAGAGGTCAGCCAGCCCGGGCTGGGAGGAGGAGCCTTTGCTGGGCTGTGTTGGAAAATACAAGTTTTTTTAATTAAAATTGGCGATTGCGAGCCGCCTGCCGGCAGCAGCCACACAATCAGAGCCAGGAGCTTTGCTCTTTAATATTTAAACACAACGTTTAATCTTTAAACAGGAAAAGTTCTTCTTCTGACTGTTAAAGCAAGGCAGAAAGTGCCAGGGGCTCCTCAACACGGGGCTCCCCCAGCTCACCGTCAGCTCCCCGCAGCCCTCGAGACACCGGTGCCAGCCACCAGAGCTCTCCCGTGGCTCTGCTGCTGCTCCAGCCCGGCCCCTGCAGCACTTGGCCTTGTGATAAAGTCCAAGATGCCCCTGATACACTTGAAAGCCAAAGGATTTTAAAAAAAATTGCCATGAAACCCTTCCTTCCCCTCTCTGGTTCAATTCTGGGACTGGGTTGCTCCCTTTTCTGGGTTAGACACGACAGCAGGGCCAGGACTCCATGGCATTTTATCTTTATCTACATTTTAATTGATTAAAAAGGTAGGCATCTTTCAAAACAGACTTTTTTAAAACGGTTTTGGTCAAAGCTCTGAGTCAGAGACAAACTCCATGCCTCTGATCTGCTAAAACCCACCCAAACAACATCTGCAGAATAACTCTCAAGCAGCCCAAACACGATTATTTCCATTCATACCAGCTCCTAGAAAGGCCTCCCTTTTCTCCTGATTTTGTTTGTAATTCTATGAAGGCTACATTTACCTCCCTGCCAACGCTGCTCTGAAGTCAGATGATTATTAATTATATTTATTTACTTATACAATCCCACAGGCACACGCAGCAGTTCACAGACAAACACTGCCCTGGGTCCCTGATGTAGGGATCTGGAATCAAAGGTAAGCAGACACTCCTGTGATAAATGTGAGCTAACAGCAGCAGGAGGTTAGGAACATAATGTGTTTCCATGCACAGAGCCAGCACCACGGATAATCCCCATCTTGTTCAAGGTGCCAGTACGGGGAGGTAAGTCCTCAGGTAACCCATACCTCACACAACCTGCTGAAACCCAAAACCCACACGTAGGGTAAGAGCTGGGGCAGGGAGATGCTGCGTGTGAAGAATCACAGCACCTGGCTTTATAATCGAGCAATAAGGGTCAGAGATCATCCTCCTGTTGTAACAGGTCACCAAACTTCCCAGTGGCCATGCTGCATCAGTTTGAAAAGATCCTGAAGCAAGAGCTTCACCCCTGGTAGTGCTGCGGGTTAAAGACGGCCCGGGAGCGCAGCGAGGCTGGGCAGTGCCATGGTGCTGCTTGCAGGGGAAGAACATGGGCAGCAGTTGCCCAGTTCTTGCAAAAACACTGCCCAGTTTGGCACCGAGTTCATCCCAGCTGCCCTTGCTGCAATCCCAGTGCAAACCAGTCACCATCCCCAGCAATGCCGGCTCCCGATGCTCCGCTCCCTGGAGCTTGTTTGGGCTGCACATTGCAGTCTGTAAGCAGCACAGCTGCAGAGAAAACGTTCCAGGGGGTCAGAAAATTCCCAGAACTGGAACTTGTCAAGCTGATGTATTGATCTAAGTGGACTGAATAATGCTTCATCATTTATTTATGGGGAAGTGCCCGGCACACTTCACAAAAACTGGTGTTCGGCAGTCACATTAAGGCAAGATTTAACGTCCCACATCATGCAAACAGGGCACCTGGGCAGAGGTCAGGATGCTCACTTCCACGGGGAGCCCCACAAATCCTTCCCGCAGGCGCAGGGGGAGGACACAGGGCTGCTTCTCACAGAGCTGTCGGAGCTCTGCTAGGGGAAGCTGCCGACGCCGACAGAGCTGGCTCCATCCCCTCCACACACGCCCCTTCCACCTGCCCAGCCAGCTTCCAGCCCCTTTGCCATCCTGGCTTTGCAATCATCCTGGATGCTTTAGCTGAAGGGCAGGAGGGAAGCAGGGCTGTGTGTTTTGCAGCAGCACAAGTGGGTCCGCAAACCACGGCAGCAAGACGTGCTGGGACCAGCACAGAGCCTCCTGCCCTGCTCAGTCCAGCGACACTGCCATATTTTTTTCCATGTCCCACCAAGAGGATTTAAATGTTTCCCTCACTAATTGTAATTTTAATATTAATACAGGCAACTTTCAGGCAGGGAGGAAGTGGAAAACCCTCTCAGGAGCAAAGGGGCTCCATGGTGTGGGAAGATGCTGAAGGGTGGGTACTAAGGGATTAAAAAATGAGTGGGTTTTTTTTTGCTGAAAGTTGCTGTTAAGAGTTTCAAAACGTGTTTTTAAAAGCAGCCATGAGATCTCCCCAGCTGCCCTCAGCCTGGCCATCAGCTGTGCTCCCCCAGGACCAGGCTAGACACAGCACCCTGCTGACTGCAGCTCCCTCCCCTTGTCATGTCAGCTGCTGCCCTAAACAAGCTTTTTCTTCTAACTCTCCTCATTCTGCTGCTGCCACAACGAGGTGTCAAGGTTTTATATTACTTTGTACTGTGGGAAGAAAAAAAGAGGTCGTGTCTAAGACCAAGAGGGATTTTAAACACAGCTTGAAATGTTTCCAGTGACACCCACTAACCAGTAAGGTTTTGGGGCTGGGGGTGTGTTGGAGGTCATTCCAGAACTGCACCCAAGACACTTAGGGGCTACAGGGTGGTCCCTTGACATCCCATTTTAATTGCCTGCCACTTCAGGGATGGAAGGTGGACATTTCTTGCTGGGATTTCTTGCCCTGCAAAGTTCCCGCCGTGACATGTGGCGAATTTGACACCACTGAGGGCCTGACCCCACTGGCAAATCATGCAGTAGCCAGGCTGCTGGATGGGGGCTGGCTGAAACAAAATCAGAGGCAGGTAAGGAATAAGCAGCTTGTCAAGCCTTAGCTGCTGAGGGCAGAGCTCCTGTGCTGCAGGAGAGGCCCAGAGGAAAGGTGGTCAGGTAGGACTGGGAGCTGAGAGGGCTCAGCTCCCCACAGTGCTGGAGCCCCACTGCCCTCGAGGGCTGGAGGGAGGCAGGAGCTAAACCCAGGTGTAACAGAGGCTTTTTTAAGCAGTTTAGTCAGAAGTGCTGCCGCATTCACCAGCTTTTCAAGTGGTTTTTTTTTTTTTAAATCACTTACAAAAGCAGGATTAAACGATCAGGAATTCCATTTAATAGGACAAATAAAGAAATAACAATCTACTCCATCAGCCCTGTGAAAGGCAGGTTTGATTTAAAGAAAAAAAAAGAAGAAGGAAAAAAAAATAAGTAGAAAAGAGGGAGAGAAAAAAGGAAAAGGGGGTGGAGGGAAAAAAAAAGGATAATGTGTGTTTACTCAAGCAAAGAAAAAAATATTTAAGTGATGTAGGGGAGAAGATTGCAGTAACTAGTGAAGAATAACATCGTCTGCTTTGCTGTCAAATCACACAAGAATTTCAGTAATAGATTCTCATTCTGACACTCAATTCAATTCGAAGGTGATCCTGCTTTATCCCAACACATCAAATATTAAACACTCGTATTAGCCAGGGTGCCGTCGCCTTTCCCGGCTTAGAGGCGACGGGAAGCTTTTTCCCCTACTTTCTCTCCCTCGCTATAATATTCTCAATGTTATCTAAACATGCCTTCATACACTGGGGTTCCTTATCAATCCCATTTGGGGAGGTGGTGGTGGTGAGGGGGGGGGTGTGTACTTAAAAAGGTATTAGTTTGGGGGGCTTTTATGATTATTATTTCCAAAAGCTTTTCAATTTTGTGTGGAAAAAGCTTAGGAATAAAAAAAAAAAAACCCAAGCAGAGGGAGGGGAGGGGAGGGGGTGAGAGAGGGAGAGGGAGCAGGGGAAGTATAAGAAAGGGAAAAGCAGCCAGCAGCTCTTGTTTGACTGATGCCTTTCAACAAGGGCAGTCTAGCTTGTCAAAGCCCAGGCTCGAGATGAATTGGCATATCTATTCAGCCTGCCTCTGGATGTCATGCAATACAGTTTCATATTCCCAGATAAGGCATGATAAGCAATTGCTGCCCTGACACCAACTCCATCCATCCATCCATCCATCCATCCCCACCTTTCTCTCGGCGTGTATTACGGAGCTGTGCCGCGCCGCTAATAAGAGGCATTTAATTTCTACAGATGCACTGGCAAGAGGGGCCTTCCAGACTGACCAGCTGCAGCACTGACCCCACTCACGTTGAATTACTTTTTCCTCAGTGCACTGAGCAACTCAAAACGCTCCCGAGGAGTGGCACCGGGCGCACAGAAACAACTTCTGCCCAATGCGGCACCCTCCGGAGCCTCGGGTTAAACGTTTGTGCTGATGATCAAAGGGTTGGAGGGGGATGAGAACAGAGGGTGTTTGTCCTCTGCCAAAGAAAACAGCTACTGAGCACGAGGTGGTTTTGGCTGAGGTTTGGACACGGGAGGATGCAGGAGAAGATGCAACCGGTGCCCTGTCCCAGGAAAGTCCCTTTTCAGAGCACAGATCCTCCCCGAGAGCTGCAGGGGGAAGGAGAGGGGCTGACACACTGAACGTGGGGACGCTACCAATGGGCCTAGCCCTGCTTGGGTGGAAGCAGCTGCTGCCCTTGGAAATCCTTGCCCTTGCCAGCATCCTGCAGTGAGAGGATGAGATCTAGACACAATCCTGCCACGTTGCTGGAAAGGTGCTGGGACCCTGCCTGGTGTTCTGCCCTCTTCACGTCAAGGGCATTCGAAGGTGTCTCAGAGAACAGTGCCACACAGCCAGCTTCCCCCGTGTCCTGCATGAGCAGGGAGCCCTCAGCACTTGAGCCCCCTTGCCAGCCATGCTCGACCTTGCTGAGCAACCTTTGGCAAGCCCAGCTGGTGCCCACTTCAGTCCATTTGCTCGTTAAAACAGTCACACCTTTATCACAGAATCATGGAATGGCAGGGGTTAGAAGGGACCTTTAGAGATCCTCCAGTCCAACCCCCCTGCAGAAGCAGGTTCACCTATGTCTCACATCAGACAGCAGATTAAACAAATGAAAAGATGCAGAGTCTGGTTTTGGGAAGGTGAGTGCAGGGCACATGGGAGCTGCCTGACTCTGCCCACCTTTGGGAAGTGTTTTACAGGGGTGAGGTGTCCCCCAGTCCATGGGAGGAGGACAGGGCAAGCATACGGTGTCAAGTAAGATGTGGAGGATGCACCATAACTGCACATGCTTTCTCCATATCAAAACAAGCAGCCCATACCATCAGATCTCTGCCCACAGGAGCACTGCAGCAGGGAAACCGAGGCACATAATGATCTCACGCCTGGCCCTTCTCCCCACCCAGACACACATCTGAGAAGCTTCAGCCCACCCTTGTCCTGACGATACACCAACCCAACCACAGCTGTGCAAATTCACTGGCAGAACTCCTCTTACGTTCAGCAGGGGCAGGATGGAGCCTGCAGCCACACCGACAGCCCCTCTCCAGGGTGTGCTTGGAGGCCGTGGCCCCGTCGTGCAGCAGGGAAGTGGCCCTGCTGCTGTGCAGGATTAGCACGTGCCCTGGCTTAAGGCTGCGGCAGAAACACGCCAGCGTGCCTGACTCCAGGGTGTCAAAGTGCCAAGCGGTTTAGGCTTCACATTTCCCTGTGTTTGAACAAGAACAGACTCTGCCTTGCTCCCAGGCTAGGGATTATCCTGGATAAAATGTTCTTGACTGCTGTGTGCTCTGTGGCTGGCGACTCGCTGGGTTAATGCCGTGGAGACCCTGGGTCCGAGCCCTAGGTTTGGTCACAAGCTACAGGTATGGGTCCCTAAAGATAGATAGGTCCCTGGGAAATAGAGCTGGGGTGTGCACAAGCCAGCACTGGCCCAAGAGAGGGGACAAGCAGAGCCATAAACTGCCAAGAAAGCAGTGCAGGGATGATGGGTGCTGGCAGAGCCAGAGGGTCTAGGCTTGGGTGGCCGAGCAAAACGTTGCAGCAGGAACCCAGAAGTTCCTGTGGAGGCAAAGGGCTGGAGGACATATGCCCAGCACCTTTCCTGGTCTGGCACAAGGGGCTTTGCCTTTGGGCCAAAGGTCATGTCTGTTTGAACGGGGCTGTCTTCTCACGGTGTCCCAGCATTTCTGGCAGTGTCAGGGCATGTTACACTGATGTATGCAATCAACTTCCAAGCAGGCAGACAGCTACAAGGGTGTACCCACACAGCCGAGTTACCCCTCCAGCCCTGGAAAGGATGAGCTCACATGCTGTGGTGCTATCCCCCAGGCACTGCCCCAGCCCTTGGGAGGCCAATTCAAGCAGAGGAGCGGTGCTAAGCCTTTCCCCACCACACAGCAGAGCAGGGAGGAGCTGGCTACAACACCAAGGAAAGCCTGCAAACACCCTTCATGGATGATTCACCACAGCCACGGCTGCATCTCCACTCAGACAAGAGCAGATTCTGGCTGCTCCTGGGGAAACTGGGAGCTCAGGAAGAACGAGGTGCCTCCAACAGTGCTGGAGAACAGGCACACGTTGGCACTGCCCCAAAACCAGACCCACTGTTGCCCTGTGCGTACACGAGGACAAAATGGCACAAGGGGGCCAGATGCACCACGCTGCAGGGCTGAGCAGTCGGGGCAGCAGTGAGGTGAACACCTCTTTGCCCCCCTTGCATTTAGCTGCAGATTAACGCTCACCAAAGAGAGCTGCAGGCTCGCCACGTTACACGAGGGTGAGCAACAGTACCCACCCATCACACCGTTCTCCTCTTTGCACCAACAACGAGTGCAATGCTCAGACGTGCCCCACAGGCCCCCCAAGCCTTTCATCCAACCCCACGCCTTTCCCCAAGCGAAGCCAGCACCAGGCTCGCTGTCAGAAACCTTCCAGGGGGTGTTTCACCCCCCTCTCCATCTCTATTTTTACACAGGCACACGCTCTCCTCTCCCTCGCCCGCTGTTTAATTTCCGTGTGAGAGGGAAGCAGGTGCCCGTGCTCCCGTGAGCTCTCCCTTCTCTAGGTTTTCTCTTTTTTTTCCCCCTCCTTCTTGGATCCTGCCCCATTAGTTTAGTGCCCAGCCATCTGCGACGCCTCCTGTAATGCCGTCCCCCTTGTGTACCAGGGAGCTTTTCCATTAGCGCCTTTAATATTCTGACACCTTAGCACAGGCTGCTATTACATTCAAACACTGATCGCCCTGTGAAATTACATCGCAGGGCTTGCTAAAATGGAATTGTGTATAATCAGGCTCCTCCATGCACTGTCAGTCCCATCACAAATACAACGTAAAGCAGGCTTATGGATGGGCTTAGCAGCTGCTACAAGTGTATTTTTTTTTAATAGATGAAGTATCCCTTATTTAAAGCATTTCCTTAAGAGAGAGAGAAGAAAAAAAAAAACCACCAAACCCCACCACCAACAACCCCCTCACAACACTGAAAGACAAATCAACAGCTGCTGCACCGTGTTAACCGTACCGCCGGTCTCTTAAAAACATGTTATTTACTAAGGTAGCTATCTGTTTATCTATAACTATATCAAACAGAGAAGGAGGGCGAGATAAAGATAGTTAAACAGACAGCTGAGGAGATATCTGCCACTGGGAAATAATAGCTAAATAAAAAGTACCGTTATTTACTCCAGAGAAGGGAGGAGGGAGAGCCAGTGCTGCACAGGCTGTAACACACGGCGCAGGGCTGCCGGGGGAGCCTTGGCTGGTACGGGCAGCCCACAGGAACCTTGGCTGGTGTGGGCAGCCCGTGCCAGCCTGCACGTGCCCCAGCTCACCCAGCTCCAGCCCGCTCGTCTCTCCATGGCTGAGCCAAGATAAATCTAGGGGGAAGAAAAAAAACAGCTCAGGACCCAAGTACTGCACCTTTCTGGGGAGGCTGGGATGCAGGGAAGGGGATGAAGGGCATGAGGGTCACGCTGTTGCCAGGGGCTGGCTTGGCAGGCCAGCCTCCCACCTCCAAACGGGCTGAGAGTGGCTCAAGTGAAGGCAAAATTGGCCACATTGGAGGGTCTGAGTGCACTCCTGCAGAGAAGGATGGTTTCTGCGTGGCCAGCACACAAGGGGATCAACTCCCCAGCTCTTCTTTTTAATTCCAGCTAAGGAAGCGATGGATTAGGACAAAGGTATTTCAGGAGGCTGCAGGAAGCAGCAGGGACACAGGCGATGTGTCAGAGAAATGAGCTCCCGAGCTCTCCTGCTTGGAGTTCAAAACGCTGCCTCTTACCATGCCCTAAAGGTGATTCTGTCTGTCTGCTGTGAAACGCACAGCGCCTGAAGGGAGATTTCCAGAGGCGCCGTGACCCTTCCGCTATCTCCTCCGAGAAGCCTCGGCAGGAATGATGAGATTGTAGCTCATTTCCACACACCTTGAAAGAGCCAGGCTGGATCAAACGTGCTGGAAGCAGAAGCAGCACGTCCCTGGGACTCATTCTCGTCTCCTAGCGGGAAGCACGCTCTTGCTGTAACGGGCTGGGAAACCACGTCCCACCCCATTGAAACACTGATGCTCTGGCATTGCCTTTCATCCTAAACTAGGACAGAGAAAGCCAAAATATTGTCTTGTTTCACTGTGCGGGAACAGTTCTGCTTGGGAACCACAAAGTGAAAGGCAGTGACCGAACCGCTGCCCTTTGGAAAGGAGCAATCTATTCCTGTGTGAAACGCTGATGTGACATTTTGACTCCAGTTTTCCCAGTGCAAAACAAAGCCATTTGTCCAGAGCAGACACACTGTTCCTTTGCACCGTGCACGGCATGTCTGAGCACACTGTGCCTGGGACATTTTTGGAGCTATCTAGGGATGGTTTGTGCTGTGCAGAGACATGCCAGGCAGGGGGAGGATGGGACCACGGAGAGTGGAGACGCACAGACAGGTTACCAAGAGGAGAGCACAGGGAAAGTGGTGCACAATTGCATGTGTGTTCACACTGTAGGTGTAAGAGAAGGCAATTCAACCCTCTGGTTTTTCACTGCCTGGCAGTGTTAAGGTCAGATGATAGTGAGGTGGCAACAAAAGAGGGGTGCTGGGCAGCCAGCAGTTTCATAATCTGTTCCAAAATCCCAGGCCCTGAAGGATGGGAAAGAAACCACAGGGAGATCCTGCAGGACCTGCTCACCACTTTTATGCACTGGCTTGCATGTCTCATCACGTGCATCTCTCCCTGCACTCATATCCTACAACTCCTTCCACGCTCTCCACGTCTACCACACCTTCCTGGGACAGAGCCATGACCTTCCCCAAAACTCACATCTGGCACAATGCAGAGAAACTGGCCTGTACAAGACAGACCAGAGGGACATAGAAGCATGTGCCCTGCTCCCTCTTACCTCCTTGTCCCAGACAGCAGACTCTCAGGAGCAAAACTCAACCTTTTGTATTTGGCCAACCCAGCAGAGCCGTTGGGGCCTCTCAGTGTTATTGCCCTGCAAGAATCGAATAAAACAGAGTTTCTCCTCAGCACTGTCACAAGATGTAAAGCTGCTCAGTAAAGCAGCTGGAAAAGCAAGAGGAAGGCAGGAGAATGCAATGCACCAGGTATCAGGGAGGAGATCAGTGAAGATTACGAGGGCAGTGGCCAGGTCCCTTGCCCGCATCGGAGGCTCTCACGGCTGCAGCGAGGGAACACCAAGCAAAGTGAACAAGGCACTGCTGCGCCGGTGCCTGGGGATGATACCTGTCTAATCAAAGGGAGAGTTTACACTGGATCATCTCAGCAGCAGCTCTTCCTCACCATTGTTGACTCAGGTCAGGGTTAAGACGGAGGAGGTTAAAGCAGAAGCGCCTCTAAGAGCTCTGATGGATGCAAACAGCAGGTGAGCAGCAGCACAGGCTGGCCTGGGCAGCACGGCTCGTTGGGGCTGCAGGACCCAGGCTGCCCGGGCTCCATGGAAGAACAAACACCAGGAGGTGGCCTGAGGGGCTGGGCAGCATGCCATGAGAGGATCAGTTTGGAGGGAGGTCAGGAAAGAAGGGAATAAAGGGACCTGAGAGGAGGAATGGTAAGATCCTGACGAGAGGTTATTAAAGGAAGCGTGGGGGGGATGAACTGCAGCAGCTATGGCCAGGTGGGAGTGGGTCTGGATACATGGGAAGAGGGGACCAGCACTGCATTAAGGTGCTGAGAAAGGGACAGAGGAAAGCATAATAGGGTTGATAAAAATAAAGGACTTTGGGTCCCCAAGGCTTCACCTCACATCTCCCAGGGGAGCAAAAGATACTTCCATCGCTCTTTGGTGCCATAATTCACTGGCTGCAGCCAGGCTGGGCTCCAGCAAGGACACAGGCAGTGACCACCCTGTCTTGCAACCAGGCAGCCAGGCTCTCCTTACTGGGCAAGCTGGGATGCTCTGGTTATGGCCTTGAGCTGTGCCCAGTATGGAGAGCCTGGCTGCAAGACAGGGTGGTCGCTGTCCTTGTCCTTGCTGGAGCCCAGCCCAGCTGCAGCCACATGGATGTCCCTGGGTCCCACTCCTTGTAGAAGGAGCCATCATTGCCCTGAGCTGCCGAGGGCCCCATCCAGTGTCTTGGCTGGCCCTTCCCTGCCAGTGCATCTGGGAAACACTATTAGGACTTGCCTAGTTGCTGCCTGTCGTTGACAATCCAAGACCTGAGGAGCAGATCCCAGAAGCGTGTGCCCAGCAGAGTTATTACTGAGTGTGGGTAGCAGAGAGACAGCCCCTATGCAGCCACAGCACAAGGACAGAGCTGTGGGGTCATGGAACGCTCATCCCAATCCTCTCAGCGTCCTTCAGCTGCCCTGTGAACCCATCCTTAACCCACATCTGCTGTCTCAGCTCTGCCTGTGACTGGTGGGAACAGGAACAGTAAGCAAGAACAAATGTCCCCCAGAGAAGTGCTGGTCTGCAGAAGAGGGCTGATGTGTGACGAGGAGGTTCACGGGTTGCCTAAAAAGCGCTTAGGCACGGGCTGCCTGGCTTTCCTGTGAGCAGAGTCGTGCCAGGCAGCCTGTCTGCTGCCTCCTGCCAACGTGCCAGCAAAGAAGCCAGTGGCTGGTAAGGAACGAGATGTCCCAATTAGCTCTCCCCTGATCTAATTAGATCTCGGCAGGGAGGACTGAAGCTGCAGAAATGACACGGCTGCCTCCTTGACCAGCCTCTCAACCTTCCCCGCCCGCAGCATTTCATTTTGCAGGTTTGGAACTCGCGTTGGTACCTTTTTTTCTGCCCAGCTCAGCAGAACCCACCCCACCTCGAGCCGCGCCGCAGCTCCTGGCCAGCAAACAGCAATTACATGTGCACACAAACAGTGTGCGCTCCCACGTCGCGGCGTGTCGTGGCAGGGAACAGTTGTCAGGGTTGCAAATCGGTGGCGTTAAGGAAAGAGATGGAGGGGCACTGGAGAGGCAGAGCTGAGTGAGAGGCCGTGGCAGGTCCCACTCACTCCCCCTCCCCAAGTGAGCCCTTTGAGTGTGTTGCCCTCCCTCCCTCTCTCCCTCCCTCGCTCCCCGCTGCTGCCCCGTGCCACCCCAGAGAGCCAGCAAACGAGCTCCAAACCAGCCAGCTCCTTGTAATCGCAGCCAGTCAGTCAGTCAGTCAGTGTGTGTGTGTGTGTGTGTTACGCTTGAGTTGATGGCTGGTGTTAAATTCAATGCCTGGAGTATTGATTTCCTCGCACATCCCGGACTTTGTTAAAGGGTTAGCTGTGAACCGAGATCAAAGCGAGGTTAACTCGTTTCTCCTAAGTGGTAAAGCAGACCTCTAGCAAAAACCGGGTGCCGAGCCTCCTCCGTGCGTGTTGTTAGCTACCCCGATTGCCTCGAAAAGCCACATCAAGCCACAAAGCTGCCTCAAAGCTGGGAGGAGGAAAAACCATTCCAACAGCTTGCCACGGACCCCCAGGCTACGACGTTCGTGCAATGGGGATGGGCACCGGTGCGCTCCTCCTCCCTGGCCCCTATCCACACCTCCATGGGGAGCTGCTCCCCTCGCCTGGCCACAAGAAAAGCGGGGGAGAGCAAGTCTTTGCCAGCTGCACCCCAAAGAGGCTGACCCCGAGAGGCTTGAGAGAGGGGGAGAGCCTTCCTCAGGAAGACCAGGGTGTCTTGGAGCTATGGGCAAGGAGAGGAAGAAAGGACAGGGCTGCTCCCTGAAGGATCACTTGGCAGGGACATTGCTCCTTCACTAGCATGACCAGGTGGAGAGGACACCTTCACTTAAGCTGACACTGTCACCAATACCATCTCAACATACGTGGCACCTGCTTGCTCCATCTTACTGTACTTCCCTCTCGGCTTTCCCTGCCCCACACAAAGCAATTTTGGCACTGATAGCACCAAGATCTGCCGGTTTCGTGAAGGCACCAAGAGTTAAGTGCACGAATAACACGACACTAACAGGCTTTTGGCTTTACCTTTGTGATTTTTAAGGGATGGAGGCATGGTTAAGAGGTGCAGGAGACAACCTGGAATTGTTATCACTAATATGAATGAATGCCTGGAGGCACTGAGCACGGAGCATCCATTTCAGATGAACATCTGTCAACAACAAGAGGTAACATTTCAAAAGTAGCTAAAGTACTTCAGAGCCTAGATTGCACCAGCTTCCCAGGAGGGAAGATGTCACTTCTAACAACAGGACACTTGGCCCTTAAGTGGTCAAGGCACCAATACTGTTTCTCAGCCCCTCTCCTCTGCTTCAAGAACTACGTAAAGCACAGACCAGCTTTCCAGCAGCCTCGTTGTTCTTCAGCCAGATTCATTTGGTTTCAAAGGCACTGTATCTTCCACCCTGGGGTGACAACGTGAGCAGTGCCCACCTCTCTCAGGAGCCAGGCAGTTTCAGCTTTGGCAAACACAGCACACTTTGCCCCTCCACCCATAAGAAAGCCCAAAGCAAAGCAACCCAGCAATGCTGGAGGTGTAATTTCCCCTGCCCTGCAGCACAGGTAGGGAAAAGGGTCCCATCACAGCCCACCTTGGGGGTGCAACCCTCAGTGGGAGCTTTATTCCTGAGCACCTATAGTCACGTTTGACCATGAGATCCTCCCTGTGCTTAACAGGTACTCCCTCCACATCTTTTCCCCTCTCCCAAACTCTGGTCAACCCAGCTCTCCCCCCACAGATGATTTGTTTTAAGTGAAAGGTTTATACCAATGTGCTTAGGGAATATCTGCTCAGTGCCCAGCATACCAAGTGCTGAAGATTTCACTTAAACTCTCAGCATCTGTGTATCTCAACTAAATTAAGCTATTTGCTATAAAAGAGCACAATGACAGTAATGGAATAATAACAGCATTAATAAAACACAACAATCCTCGAATGGGAAGCGGACGCATCAGCTAGCTTCAACCCAGAGAAGAAGGCTATTTTCAAATCACACACAAAAACCATCTGGGGGTGGAGAAAACCAACAAAAGCTCTGAAACTCAGAGGTCAGACTGAAATGATGTTTTTAACCTCAAAAGAAAGATGCTTGCCAGGGCCTTCCCAGCCACAGTGCTCCCGCACCAGCTGGAGATGAATTTCCACGGCTCCCAGCAAAACAAGGGCTAATCATGGGCACGCTGGCTCCACAAAGGAGGGGTGGGAGCTCTCTTAGCAGGGAAGACACAGACTCGAAAGCCTAAAAATAGCAATGAGCCCTGAAGCATCAGCAAGGTTTGTAACCCAAGCTCCTGGGATAGATGCTCTGGAGCAGGGGGTGGTGCTGAGCCAAACGCATGAGTGCCGAGGAGGCAGCACAGGGCCAGATGCTGGCACGTCGTTATGCAAACACCCAGATGTCTTGAGCTCACCATGCTGCTATTCCCTTCCTGGTTTGAAAAGTTGCCTTCACTCCAGTCACAAATTCTTCCTTGTTCCTTTTGTCTTGGATGAGATTAAACCGAGCACCTTCAGTTTCAGAGTCACTCACACACTGTCTTAGAGCAATAAAAGTGTGCTGGGGACCTGCAGTAGGGTTGGGGACAGGCATATCTAAGTCCTAATCACACATCTTCTCAGTGCACCCCTGGAGACTTGGCTCTTGGTGATGATGAGGGCAACAAACGTGCATTAAACATGTCATGCTGTATTCCCATGGTCTCTTGCAGCTCTGTCCTGCCCAGGGCAACACCTCAAACTATCACTTGCCTTGGGGGGGCACTAGGAGGGTAAGTGATGGTTGTTGCCCTGGAAAAAGAGATGGAGGAAAAGGAGACCTCTGTGTTCACCACCAGCTTTTTGCTCACCAGCATGTTGTGAAGGACCAGGAGAATGTTTGTGCCAGCAGCAGAGAGGGTCTCTGTGCTTTTCCTGCAAGCACGTTTCTCTAGTCCAAGCCTTGCCCCAGCCCCACAGGCAGGGCAAACAGAGTCCTTTCCCCACACAGGCTCCGTCTGAGTTGGCTGCCTCTGCAGAGGGTACGTGACAGCTGCCTCCTCTCCTGGCCTTACCTGCTCAGAGCCCACGTGCAGATCCTCCTGAGGATAACACAGCAGAGACAGATGTCACCTCACAACCTGGGCAGTTGTCCTGCAGGCAAGCTCACTGCTGCCTCCCTGCCCTCTGTGGCACAGCCTGAGCCAAACAGGCAGCTGAGCCATCCTTGACTCCAAAAAAGGTAGAATTAGGCAGAATTAGGTGAGGAGCAGCTGGATGGCTTTCCCACAGCACAATGGGTAACATCTTTGGGTCTACTTGCCTTTTAGAAAGGAGCCAAGAGGGGTTGGCAGGTCAGTGGTACAGTGTCCACAGTGCCCAGGCTCAGGTGCTGCAAGATGGCTGGAAACCTAATGGGCTCAGGTCTGTAACACGTCCTCCTGCTTGTGCCCTGAGAAGAGAGTTTCAACGTGGCTGGCCTGTCTCCTCCAGTTGATCCACAAGACAGAGCTCTCAACTCGTGCTTTTCTAAATTCCTATGGGGAAGGAGGCAAAGCAGCAGTTGCCCCTGAGTTGGATGGGCTGCAAGTCTCTTTGTTTTCGTTACCATTTCCAATCCTGATGCCTTCCTTTCTTATTTTTTTTTCTTATTTTTTTAGCCATTTCTGCTTGGCCCCCTGGAGGTGCTGCTGTGATTGAATGAAACACCACCCCAGGCTCCAATAAGTGTATTTCAATTACATCTGTCACCATGTGACAATGTAATGATATATCATGTGATATTAAATCCATGGTAATCATATCAGCCATTTTTTTTAATAGTGCACTAATCACATTATTACATCTCAATAATTAACAACAGAAGGCCTAAAAAAAAACCCCCTAGATACAAAGCAGAAAGCTCAGAGGGTCCCCAGCTCCTACGTGGGAGAAGCCCAGAGGAAAGCAGGACAGGGAGGTGCTGCCAGGTGAGTATGGCAGGATAAGGAGCAAGGGCGCAGGGGTCTGGCACCAGCAGTGTTGTGTGGAACAGCCAGGCAAGACCAGTCTCAGACTAAAGGAGAAGTGGGCATTTTGGAGCTGGGAAGAGATGCTAGGTACATCCCATCTTGACTAGCATTGCTCCTTTGTCCTTTACTGCTCCTGCACTGACACTTTTCGTCCAGCAAACCAACTCGTCGGCTCCGAAAAGTGCTTTGCAAAGGTTCCATCCTGCTGCAGACAAGCACTGCTGATGGCTCAGTGCAGGGGGACGGAGGGTGTCCTGAAAGGGAAGGCCCAGTCCTACCAACACATCCTTACCAGGCTGCTGGGAGGATGACCTTTCTCTCTTTTTCTCCTTGTACCAGCTAGAGACGAAGTTGTGAGCACCTCACCTCACAGAGCCACTGCAAAGCTTGAAGTGACCTCAATTTTTGCAGCACATCAAATCTATCAGATTAAAATTGAAAACCAGTGAGGATCCTTTGGCAGGTCGGGGCCCCTCTGGGCTGCTGCCTGGGCCTCCAAGCTCCCGCCTGCACACTGGGAGCAAACTGGGGCTGTACTCCAGGGCCTGGCTGACCTACAGCCCAGTCACTCAGTTTGGTGCAAGCAGGCTGCTCCCCTTCAGCTCCCAGGTGGATTTTACTCCTTGCAGGATAAGGGTGAAGGTGTCAAGGAGTTCTGAGCAGCAGCAGAGTGCCGGGGCGTGGGCAGTCCCACGTCACACCGTCCCTGGCTGTGACAGAGCTTTCTTCCAGTTGCAGCCTGGTCAATCTAGCAGTTTCCACATCACAAGCTGATCTGAAGACAGCCTCATTACCTGCCTTAAAGTTCCAGCCAAGCACTTAGCTCCTTAAAGACAAGATTTAAGAAATATTTGACTGATCATTTCTCTCCTCATTTAGTTTGGCTGCTCTGAACCAATTCAACCTGTGAAGTTGAAACAGTGAGAACGGGGGGGGAAATGTGTGTGCAGGCAGTCACACCACACACCACATGCAACGGCCCAGCTCCACCAGCTCTTCCCAAGGTGCCAGATCCTGGCTCAGCCCGATCCACACAGCCTCTCCTGTGCCAGGAATGCCTTGGGACATTTCCCAACGCCAAAGGGGAGCCACCTCTTCCTTCTCCCTGTGCTACAGGCATTTAAGGGCCCATTAACTCCCTGGCACCCAGGCAGTACCTTTATGTATGCTTGGAAATGCCAAGAGCAGCATCTTACACATGGGAGCAAAAGATGGAGAGAAGGATGAGCCAGCCAGGATTGATAGCACCACCATCTTCAAGCAAGCCAGGACAGGACAGTCTCATGTCCTTCACCTCCTTGCACACCTTCTGCCTGTTCCACTTTCCAGCTCCACTGTCCCCACAGCCATATCCTCCTGCCACTTGCCACTCTTCTGTGTGCCCAGCGCTTGCCCTGCTCCCTCACCTTGGGGACCAGAGCCTGAGGAGGTGCTGCAGGGGCCTCAGGGAGATGAAGAAGCTTCCAGGGCCAAACAGGAGCTGCAGCAAAGTGAGCAAAGAGATGCTGCTAGTCATTGAGGGGTGATGCTGCGAGGTGCAGGCTGGCTGGATGCCTTGCTGGCCAAGGCAGTGAATGCACTTGGACTTTCCTTCCCCCATCCTTCTCTCTTTTCCTTTCTCTTTTTTTTTCCCCTTTTAATTTTGTCTGGGAAGCCACGATCCTTTAAAGATGTGCACGTCTCATTAGCTCTACCTTGACAATCATTACTGTTCCTGCAAAGGCAGGAGGAGAGCTCAGCCCGAGCGTGGGGGAGTCCATTACCTTGTAGTTAAAGGGACATTGACAACTCTGAGTTGCCTGTGGTCTGACTTACCCCCCCGAAGCAGGGTCCCTCACACACACACCACTGTTTCCCCTTCTCTACCAAGAAACACCTCCTGCTCAGCCCAAGCGAGGTGCAGATCTTGTGGTGGCAGATCCTGTACCCACCACCAAACACTCGATGCTACCCTGGATGGGCTGTAGAGCCAAGCCCCTGCCAGCAGTCCCTGGGGTGAGGGTCACTGAAGCAGCACCCAAACCATCTCAACACGTTCACAGCCTTCAAGAAGCCACATCTCTCTCTTTAGCAAACGCACACTCCTAGGCTGGACCACAAGATCCAAACCTAGCCATGACAGCAAGCAGCCAGCCTGAAATGCCCACAGCAGAAGCCATAGCACAGGCTGGGGTAGGGACCACAGAAGGACCTTAGGACAGAAGGGCACAGTCCTCATGGAGGCACAACTGCAACAGGAAAGTGAGCTCTGTGATCATGAAACAGCCTCAAAGTGCAATGTATCCTACACCTACAAGCCTGGCCCTAGATTTTCTGGCACTGTAGGGTGCATCATGGATCACCACAGAGCCAAGGCTGGGGATGAGGAAGGGATGAAGCGAGTGAGTGTGCAGTGAAGTGATCCCAGGAAAGGACTTTGCTCAACTAAAGACACTGGTCCAATCAGTCCTGCTTTGCCCATAGCTGGGGGGCTGTTACTCTGCCTGGCTGTCCCCAAAGCCTGATTGCTCCTCCTAGGTTTGAAAACGAGGGACGTGACTCGGGTTATGCAAGGGCAGAACCCCTCATTCAGAGGATTTCAGGGCAAAGACCCCAAGCAACTTTTGTCGAAGTACCTCCTGCTTTCCTGGTGTCAGGAGGTTGGGACATC
>WBNH01002737.1:0-14837 GCA_013401255.1 Urocolius indicus
TTATTATTATTATTCTCCTACATATGCTATCACTGCACATTTTTGCATGTAACAAGAAAGGATCACTGGGAGGAAAGAAACACAGATTTAGAAGCAGTGTCATGATGGCAGCACCATAAAATTGGAAATTGGAAACCAGCCCTTATGCAAATCGAAAATGTATATACAACTGGTACATGGGAAAAGTCTGGGGGAAAAAGAGTTGAACCCATCCATTGACAGCTACAATAGTACAAGTTCCCTGAGGCTCTAGTTTTCTTTTTGAGTAGGAGGCATTGAAAGAGACACAAAATGAGGGAAATGAGGGGCTGGTACAAAGTAGATATGAAAAGTATTCTGTGATGCAAAGACAGCATTGGTTCTGAGAACTAGCTCAAGGCAGCTCAGTCTTCTAATATTGCAGCTACTTGAAATGCAGGAACAGCTTCTGGTCTGAAAAATTATGTATCTTACTACTGTGGGATAAGGAAGACAACTTCCTTATTCCCCTTTCTGTTTCAGCATAGCTGGCTTTTCCCTGGATTCTGTAATATAAATATATGTCTGCATGTGATGACAGGTGTAGTATTATTAGAAATAAGTAAATGCACAGATAATTTTCAAAGAAAATGGAAGCCTTACAGACATAATCTGACAGATGTATTTCAAGTACCTGCAAACGAGTGGTTGTGAAATTGTGACAATTGTGTCAGGGATAAAAAAAGCCTCTTTTTTTGGTCTTGCATTTTGACTAGTGGCAGCCCATCACTGAGAGTATTGTGTGCTGGACTCACATGTTTATATTTTGAGTATAATAAGTTTTCTGTGGTTAAGATCAAAGTCTATAGTCACTTCTTTTCCTGTAATCGCTCAAAATGGTCATCTTTTGGTGAAAGCCCATTATTTGGAAAATTCTGTACTTTATTGATACTTTAAAACATTTCTACTATGTTAATAATTATTTGTAACTATTTTTTAATAAATTTTTGTGTGCTTACTGATGTATTTATAATCCTCCTTACAAAGAATAAGTTGGTTTTCAGATCTCACATCTTAGACTATATGAATAGGTTTTTTAAGTACATTCTATAAACTCTTTTTACTGAGGACTCAGGTCCTGTTTCCTATAGTTTTGTTTTCCACTGGCAGTCTGGGCAGCATGACAACCAGAATGTGTCAGATGCCAGTCTTTACTCCTTTAAGATTTTGTTCATTTTGACAAAAATCAGAAAGGCTTTTCTTGCAATTAGAGTGAAAGCCAAACTGCTCATACTTTTCACGGGTCATGGCTATGTTTCTGACTCTCACTTAACTGTGAAACCTTTCCTCTAGGCTACTCAGCCAATGGTAGACTCTCCAGCTGACTGACTTGATTGCCTTGAAATTAAGATCCTGACATACTCTGAGGCTCTGAGATGTCTCTTCAACACTGTACCACTCTTCACAAGAACTTTCCAAGAACTTTCCTTCTTGCCTGCCTTTGGATTGTGCATTGAATATCTCTAAATGCCAGGCTGTATGGAGCACAGTGCCCTGACACTAGTTAGGTCATTATTATTATGATGATGAGCTGCTTAGGATATCATCTGGTGCCTCCTAATCTTTGTATACAAATCCTCTGCACAGTGTGCTGAGTCTGAAACCCATAGAATACAACATCCACCCTGCAGTTACACCAGACCAGCATGTATCATCAAACTCAGTATGCTTGATTCCAAGGCCTGTCTTAGATGTGACAGGCTTGGGTCTGTAACAGTTTTGGGGAAATTTGTTGTTATTTGGAGTATTTAATTTTCTATTTTGCTACTCTCTTTGACTTGCTAGATTGTAACGAGAGGGAGAAATTAACTTCTTGATGCTTATGAAAGATACTGAGTTACTGAGTTTCCTAAATTGCAGTAGAAGCTCTCAGTGATTAAATTCATCATATGTGGAAACATCAGATGGTTAAAAATTGTCAGCATAATTCAAGAATTTTCATTTAAATGGTGATCTCATTTTGGTAAATAAGCACTTGAAAAACACGTTTCAAGTGTAGGTCCCACATAGATGAACTAAAGATAATTTACTTCACCATGTCTGTTAGTCCATCGAGAACCTACTTTGAGCTTGTCTAAAGAATATGTGTTTGCTTTTATGAAACATTTTCTTAGTAATGACTATCTCACAAACGCTTACATAAGAGTGTTCAGAGGTCACTTTTCTCGAGACAGAGGTCCTTCCTGCTGTGTATATAAAATTTGTAAAAATAAAGTATTTGTCCAGCAAATTATTCCTTATTAAAGAGATGGTTTATAATGAAACCAGGTGTCCTGGGTTTGGCTAGGATAGGGTTAACTTTCCCCAGACACCACAGGGGGCTGTGGCCAGGCCATTGGATAACATACTGACCTCAGTCTCAGTACATAAGGGCAGCTGCCAGGGCTTGGTGATATGTGTGGGAACTGTGGTTTCTCAGTCTGGTTGAGTGTGGGGCTGTGGGCAGTGAGCAGTGACAGCGGGCATCTCTCACTCTCTGAATTCCCTTGCTATCTTTATAGCTCCTTATTCTCTGTGTTGTTCTATTATGTTGTCCTTATCTCAGCCCACAAAGCTCTACAGTTTCTTCTTGATTCTCCTTCCCGTCCTACTGAGATGGGGAGAAGTGAGTAACTGTGTGATTTAGTTACTGTCAGCTGGGTTTAAAGCATCACACTGGTTAATATTAAAAATAATATATTTAAAATTTTCTATCACAGTCATAGAAGCAAACAATGAAATCTACATGTTTTTAAATAAAGTCTTTGAATTGTTCCTTAAGGTAAGAGGTGGGCTTTTAAAAATAATAAAGTTTATTTAAATCACCTTACTGTTCATATCACTTCTTTCATATTGAGTTGAAGAGCACAGATCATAAGCATTCCCAATTGTCTCCAGAGTTATGCATTTTTATAGATTTTTGTGAACTTTAAGTGTCCCATAAATCTAATGGAGGTTATAGAGATATGATCATTGTAGAAAACAGTTTGGAAAAATGACTGTACTGAAAAAAGTCTCTGTTTTCATACCACTCATGAATTCTACTCAACAGTGAAAAAATTATTTTGGTAAAATTGTTAATCTGTGTGGTAGTTTGACCCTGGCTAGATGCCAGGTGCCCACCACGCCACTTGATCACCCACCTCCTCAGCAAGCTAGAGAAGGAGAGAAAATAAGATGAAAGTCTCGTGGGTTAAGATAAAAACAGTTTAATAAAGGAACAGCAAAGCCACGTGCGCGAGAAGCAGAGCAAAGCAGATAAAGCTGTTACTCTCTACTTCCCATCAGCAGCAATGTCCGGCCACCTCCCGAGAAGCAGGGCTTCAGTACGCGTGACGGTTGCTTTTCGAAGGCCCAGAATGAGTCTTGCCTCCCTCTCCTGCTCCTCTCCCCCAGTTTATATTACTGAGCTGACATCATATGGTATGGAATATCTCCTTGGTCAGCCTGGGTCAGCTATCCCAGCCATAGTCCCTCCCGAGATCGTGCCCACCCACAGCTATTGGTGAAGGTGGAGGGAAGGAATGCTGGAGGGACAGCCTTGATGTTATGCAAGTGGTAGTCATAATATTGATATCAACAGCAAGCACGGCACTGCAAGAGCTACTGTGGAAAATCACTACCATCCCAGATCCACTACAATATGTAAAATGATACATGAAATAAATTAGCAAGCTGAATTACCTCTACTACATAATACTCAAAAACTAAAATTAATAGATTTAGCACTACTACTGTCCTTCTGCTTCATTTTAACTCATTGGACCTAAAAAAACCCCAACCTTTACATTTAAATTTTACCTACAAATTTAAATTCAGCGATAAACTCAATTCTTTCTTGGCTAAATAGGAATTGATAAAAATAACATCACAGAAAAAAATTGCATTGAATTTCAGTGTTTCAAACTTGGTGGTTTAGAAATAATTGTTCTACAATTGTACAAATCTCATTTTTCTCTACTTTAAAAATACACATTTTAATGATAACTTACCTTGAAATCTGGAATATCTTTAAATTTCCTTTCCTGAGCTTCAAACACAATTTATTCATTCTATGCCTCTCTAGTTTAACACCAGTGTGTTTCGAAATGTAATTTTCTGTGCATTTAAAGATTTTAGGAACTTGATATTGAAGTCCTCATTGAGCAAAACTGTCAGAGATGGCCTAAAAATGAGAAATCTCCTGATTAGTGCTACGTCACTATGCAGAAAAAAACACCATAAAAATATAAACCTCAAAAAACAACAGGGAAAAAAAAAAACCTAAACCCCAAAAATGTATACCAATTATGATTGAAAGAAACAATCTCATTTCAAACACTGCTTTTGTGACGTTAAGTTTTACATTTTCTTCTGATTTTCCTACTCAGTACTACATTTCAGTAGGAGGGAGATTGCAATTTCCTTTACCAGGTTAGGAAGCATGAAGAGGCACAAATATGTATGAAGATTAAGTATTCTAAATTGCTGTAATGCTTGGAAAAAAATGAGACTAAATAATTGAATTAGAGAACTTTGTGTTTTTGTTTAATAATTAATTCTGAATTTAATAAAGAGTTATTTCTTCTGTAGAAGTATATGGGGCTATGGCAGGTAGTACTCTTTATTTATTATCCTCATCCTACAGATATAGCGGAAAAATCCTTTACTCTGATACAGATATAAATTCATTGAACACCGAGAAGTCTAATGTCTGAAAAGGACAACAATGAGGTTGAAGTACATTTACAAATATCGTACCAACACTCTTGTCTGTGTCCTCTAAGCAAGACTCAGTTTCTTGCACATCGAGGGAAGAAGATTCCTGAAGAGCNATATAATTATGTAAGTATAATGCCAGGTGTGACTGACCACAGCTGTTACAAACAAGCTGACTTTATCTCAACACAAAAGGGACAAGAGGACAGCCTTCGTTTTAGGTAGACAGCTGTGTTAGTTGCCTAGATCTATGTTGTGTTATGCAACATATCTTTTATATCACTCCACTAAATCAGAAATCTTCTGTAACACTACATGCTTCAAGGCTGGAATATCTACAAGAAACCGATTGGAGAGTATTGGTCTCTGATATCTGTTTAAAGCATATCTACTATAACTACTCTTCAGATCATACATTTAAGTTCCAATTCCATTCATCTGGAGTTTATTCCTTTGTTTTGTTCTGGTTTGGTTTTTTTGGCTCTTAGTAGGTTTCCCTTTACATTTTTATAGAACGTTAATGATTACACCCTCCACAAGTGAAATGACTCACGTAACCTGGTCAGAATATCTAAAATAATCTGAACTCTGTCACCTGCTTAGCTAAATGCTCAGGCAGCAAAATCTGCCTTACCTGCATATCAATCGTATTACTAATATCTCTATATATTTTTAAAANGTCAGAGATGGCCTAAAAATGAGAAATCTCCTGATTAGTGCTACGTCACTATGCAGAAAAAAACACCATAAAAATATAAACCTCAAAAAACAACAGGGAAAAAAAAAAACCTAAACCCCAAAAATGTATACCAATTATGATTGAAAGAAACAATCTCATTTCAAACACTGCTTTTGTGACGTTAAGTTTTACATTTTCTTCTGATTTTCCTACTCAGTACTACATTTCAGTAGGAGGGAGATTGCAATTTCCTTTACCAGGTTAGGAAGCATGAAGAGGCACAAATATGTATGAAGATTAAGTATTCTAAATTGCTGTAATGCTTGGAAAAAAATGAGACTAAATAATTGAATTAGAGAACTTTGTGTTTTTGTTTAATAATTAATTCTGAATTTAATAAAGAGTTATTTCTTCTGTAGAAGTATATGGGGCTATGGCAGGTAGTACTCTTTATTTATTATCCTCATCCTACAGATATAGCGGAAAAATCCTTTACTCTGATACAGATATAAATTCATTGAACACCGAGAAGTCTAATGTCTGAAAAGGACAACAATGAGGTTGAAGTACATTTACAAATATCGTACCAACACTCTTGTCTGTGTCCTCTAAGCAAGACTCAGTTTCTTGCACATCGAGGGAAGAAGATTCCTGAAGAGCTCACAACATTGAGAAATATGCATTATTTATTGAAGTTTCTGAATCTTATTATCTTAATTTCTACTCTGCAGGATGTTTCTGAAGTAGAGGATGGGTGTGGAAGTCAGTTTTAGTGAGACAATAATAATAATAATACTATTTTTCCAGTCAACATACAGATATTTTCTGTATGTAGATCTGTGGAATACACATACAACGAACAACAAAAGAAGAGATATTCACAAGAAGAGACTGTAAGTGTGCTTTAGCCACCGTCACAGACAGTGTAGTAAATTTGAGCCATCAGGACTCCATTCAAATATGATCCTTAAGTCATCTGCTGTGAATGACTGAAGACATAGGGGTGGAAATTAGTTCACTAATGATTAAGCAGTTACAGCAGAAGAAGGTGCAGAAAATATGTAATTNTGGCTCTTAGTAGGTTTCCCTTTACATTTTTATAGAACGTTAATGATTACACCCTCCACAAGTGAAATGACTCACGTAACCTGGTCAGAATATCTAAAATAATCTGAACTCTGTCACCTGCTTAGCTAAATGCTCAGGCAGCAAAATCTGCCTTACCTGCATATCAATCGTATTACTAATATCTCTATATATTTTTAAAAAACTAAACATCTTAAAGAGGACTATTTATTTATGTTTCTCTTTTGCCATTATGCAGCCTGAACAACACATTAAAACATGAACTTCAGTGTTGCTCAAATGTCATGATTTAAGCTCAGCCAGCAAGAAAGCACCACACAACCCCTTGCTCAGTTCCCCCTCTGGGATGGCAAAGACCCCAGTGACATGGGAGGAGAAAAGACAACCAAGGGCCATGTGAGTCAAGACAAGGGCAGGGAAGGTTCACTGACCAGTTATGGTCCTGAGTAAAACAGACTCCGCTACCTGACTTAGAGAACAAAAGAACAGTTGAATCCACTACCAACTAAAAACAGGGCAGAAACTAAAAGATGATGACAAGAAACTATAACCATCCCTTTAAGATCATCATCCCCCACTCCCCAACTCTTACCCAATCAGCAGTGCAAGGGACAGGGAATGGGTGTTGCAATCAGTCCCTAACAGGTGGTTTCTGTAGATCCTCAGAAGAGGAGGATGCCTTGCATTCTTTCCTTGCGCCAATGTAGGGTCCCTCCCAAACGATACAGTCTCTAACAAGCCTCTCTGACATGAATCCTTCCTGATGGCTGCAGCTCCTCACAGACACTTCCCCACAGGTCTCCTCCATAATGGCAGAACTCCAGGCACATTCTGCTCTGTTTCAGGGTCTGCACAGAGTCATGGCCCCTCTGGCCACAGCCACCTCCTCTGCTGTAGGGCCCTCCACAAGCTGCCAGCAGATCTCAGCTCCAATGTTACTCTGTGGGTTGCAGAGAGACAGCTGCTGTCTCACCACAGGATGCGAAAGGGCCTCCAGTATATCTCCTCTTCTCTTCCCTCATAGACCTTCTGATTTGCACAGTCATTTTTCTCTCCTCCCACTCTTTCCACCACTCACACCTTTCTCTTCTGATTTCTCCTCCTTAGTGATCACAGAAATATTCCATTGGCTCAGCCCCAGAAGTGGTTCTGACTTAAAACCAAGTGCAGTAACTTCTTAGAAACACTACCACTGCAACCCGTCTCCCATACCAGTAATGACTCCACACAAACCAAACACATATTCTGGGTATACGTTGATAGTTTTAAACTTACTGTTTGTCTTTAATTTAGGTAATTTAACAAAACCACTTGAAGCAATGTTTTGATAGACACTGCAATGGGCATATTATTCAATACAGTCAAAGCCATATCTAAAAAAATCACAAGAAAAAACTTAAAAAACAAGATATGGAGTATTTGTAGGGCAGAGTCATGCCACGTATTATTGTGGACAGCAATTAAACATGAACCAACAATGCACCTTCATGGCCAAGAAGACCAGTGTCATTCTAGGATGCATTAAGAAGACGGAAACAAGCAGGTCAAGGGAGGTTGTCCTTCCGTCTACTCTGCCTTGATGAGGCCTCCTTTGGAGCCTTGTGTCTAGTTTTAGGCTCCCGACTTCAAGAGAGAAAGGAAATATCTGCAGACAGTCCTATGGAGAGCTATGAAGAAGATAAAAAACTTGAGCATCTCTCTTTTGAGGAAAGACTGAGGAACCTGAGGCTGCTTAGACTGGAGAAGGCTGAGGGGGCTTTACCAATGCTTAAAAGTACCCAAAGGGTGGGTTTGAAAAGGATCAGATAAGCCTTTTATCTGTACTGCTCAGTTACAGAATAAGAGGTACCTGGCACAAGCTGGAACACAGGAAGTTCCACCTGAAAATGATAAAGGTCTGAGGGAATCTCCTTTTCTGGAAGTTTTCAACACTCGCCTGGATATGTTCCTTTGCAACCTGATTGAGGAGGTTTAGCAAGGAGGTTGGACTGGGTAACCTCTAGAGGTCCCTTCCAGTCCCTACCATTCTGTGTGATTATTGAGCCCTATAATGTAGCCCTATCTGAAATGTTTTTCTGCTTATGTCACTGTCTCAAAGGCATTCAACAGCTGTATAGTAACTATATATTACATTGAAATGTGGTTGCTGTATTGTACAATGTTATTCATATCATCGTTTTATACAAATTAAATATGATGTTTAAGTACTTTTTCAAATGCACAAACATATTAAAAAATAAGTATAAACAGCTCTTCCATGGAATTAGTGGAAGCAAAAATATACCTGTTTTTAATATGGTGGTCCATAAATGTATGTTATTTTTAAATATATACTCTGTAATAAGTGGTTGATCATAGAGTGGAAACAAAAAACAAAAAACAAACAAACAAAAAAACCCAAAGCAAAACAAAACCAAAAAAAAACCAACCAAGACCAAAAATCCTTTTCACAAAGAGACAAAGTTTTGCACAGTTTCCCTGGATCTGTATTGTCCGAGAACTAATTTGCTGTCCCCTGTCAATCTTTCCTGCTGTTCCTTTTTGTCCTTACTTCTCTATTATGCACCTAGCAAGACATATGTAATGATCATAAATGCATATTCCTCAGGTGAGATTAATGCTTTTCTTGATGAAATTTCTATAAAGTGGAGTATTTTACTGACTTTTAATTTGTGGGACATCTGGGAAAAGGAGACTAGAGTGTGTGTTAGAGGTGAATGGAACCATCTTCCTTGTGTGGTGGTGAACTATATGAGAGGTTGCTGCCAGGTGAACCTTTGCATTCAGACACTGGAGTCTCACTGACAGTGTCAGGAGAAAAGTTTCCTTACGGTTATGTTTTTACACTTGGATCAGTCTCATGATCATGGTTCATGGCCACATAAAAAGTTATGGCAGAACAGTAAAACATTATGCAAAACTGCTTTACTCCATTGAATCTTCACTTTCGTTTCACACTGGTATTCACAGAATGACAGACTCTCAAGGGCTGGAAGGGACCTCAAAAGATCATGCCAGAGCAGGACCACCTAGGATAGTTCGCACAGAAACTCATCCAGGTGGGTTTTGACTGTCTCCAGAGAAGGAGACTCAGTCCAGTATATCAGATTTCAAATCATTCTAGAATTGTAGAATGGTTTTAATTAGAACGGACCTTTAAAGATCATCTAGTCCAGCACTCCTGTAATAGAGACCTCTTCAACTAGATCTGTTTGCTGAAAACCTCACTCAGCCTGACTCTGAATGCTTCCAAGGACCATCTACCACCTCTCTGGGCAACCCGATCCAGTGTTTCACCACTCTCATGATAAAAAATGTCTTCCTTATATATAGTTTGAAACTACTCTGTTTAAAAACAATACTGTTTGCCCTATCCTACAATGTCCAGTTTTCTTCAGTGTATCCTACAATATTAGTATTTATTTCATGGAGACTACATTATCAACTTTGAAAATTGTGATTTCAGGTATATTATTCTTTGAGATGGAGAAATATATGAACACAAATAGATCTTTTAAACAAGGAATTATCTTGAAATAAATTAAGATGGGGATCTTGTTTAAGAATTTCTATAAATGCTAATTTATGTTAATCTCTTTCTGGCCAGAATGTAACTGTGATTGTTTTGCATGAAGCCAACTTTTGCTTGGTAATGAGGGGAGAGGACTCCAGTGGTGGCTCTCTTAAGCAGTTCTTAAAACATCCTCTGGCTCTGAGGTGGACCCCTCCAGCCCCACTGGGCCAATCTGATATCTCAGTGATCATTATTTAAGAAGGGAAACCTGTAGTACATAGGAGGAAGTGGAAGGATGACACATGATGGAGGTCACCTCACAGACCCTACAGTCACAGAAGGAGGAAAAGAGGAGGAGCATTAGACTGGAGACCCCTGTCATGGCTTAAGCCCATCAGGGGACAAAGTTAGTACCAAAGACCTGTGAATTGCCAAAGGGCAGGGAGGGCTTAATTGCTGCTTGAGGTCCAGGACAAAACAGACCAGGCTACTCAGCTTGGGGAAGAAAACAGGAAATAATTTAATCCAGCACCAAGTAAAGCATAACAATAAAACCCCAAAACATAACCAACACAAAACAACACAGAGTGGTACGATGATCAAGAGCACAACCAGCCCTTTAAGACCACCTTCTCCCCATCTCTCCTCTCTTCCCAGGCTCAGAGCCCTGATCCCGATGTCTTTATCTTCTCCCCAGATGAATGGCTCAAGGGGCAGAGAATGTAGGTTTCAGTCAGTCTATTCCTGATAGCTTCTGCCATTTGACTCTCCTTAGGGCAGGCCGGCTCTGAGCCAGTCCTCCCTGCTCCTCCGCAGGGGTACCTCACTTCTGGCAGCTCTGACGTGCATTCATCCCAAAGGCTGCAGCTCTGCCTGTCATGTGGGTCTGCTCTGCAGCCCACAGGCTCTCCAGCATGGCCAGCACCATGGCCACCTGCTTATACAGTCTCTCGCCCATCTGGGCGCACTCACCCAGAGCTGCTGGTGGCTCTCAGCCCTGCCATTGCCCTCCATGGGTTGCAGGGGTACAGCCTGTATTCTCACCATGGGTTGCAGAGGGTTACACCAGAGGTCTGGTGCTTCTCCTTACTTCCTCCTTCTCTGCTGTGGGGCCCACGTGGTCACATCCATCTTGTACCACTTTTACACCTCCTGCCAAGCACTTCAAATTCCCATCCTTAAATAGTGATTGCAGAGGTGCCAGATTGGCCCAGCCGGGCCACAAGTGGGTCTAAACCCCAGAGCCAGGGGAGAATCCAAGAACTCTTTACCAGGTCTTCACTGTAACCCGCTCCCCCGTTACCAAGCAAAAGCTGCTCCTTGCTAAATCATAACACCCGTCTTCCACACGTGGTGAGAATGCATTCAACACATGGAGGGCAATGGCAAGACTGATAGTCACATGCGGCACTGGGAGGATATCATGCCAGGGGAGGCAATTGCGCCTCATGAGGACCCTGTGCCAGAGGGTGTAATTGCACCCAGACAGACAGAAGACTATGAGGAGGCAGTCACGGTCCAGGCCATGCTGAAAAGCCTGCAGACCACAAAGCAGACCCACACAGGAGGCAGAGAAGAGCTACAGCCCTCAGGATGGACGCATATCAGAGTGGCCCATGAGAGGCTGCCCAGCATGTGAGATACCTCATGCTGGAGCAGAGAGGACCAGTTAGAAGGTTACCTGTCTTGAGAAGGGACAAGTAGCAAGAGATGTCAGGAGAAGACTGATGGAAACTCCAATTCACTGCCCCCCTGAGCTGTTCACAGTGGGAAGAGGTAAAGATACTTGAATCAGGTCTCTCAGCCTTGGAGGAGGGGAGAGGTGGGGGAAAGGTTCTCTGAAATGGCTAGCTGTGCCCTTCATCATACCACCCTGTATTGCTTCCTATTTGTTATATTTTCAGTTGGTGGCAGATAAAATTTTCTTTTCTTCCCCGTGTTGAGTAGTCCTATCTGTTTTGCCTGGGACCCTCAGTGGCAAGTGAGTCCTCCCTGTCTTCAGGGAGTTCCAAAGGCTCTCAGTACTTTTATCTTCCCAATCTTCTGTGACGAGAAGGTGGAGTGAGGGAGCAGCTGCTTGTGGTTGTGGGTTGTCAGATGGGTCAAAACTACTAGAGTAACAGCAAGTTGTTATGTGTTTGCATTGCAAGATCTGAAATTCTTTTAAATTGTCTTCCTCAGAAAGGAGGTTTTTCAGTTTCACTAGGTCATTGCTTAAGACTTGCATTATGTTGAATGTAAGGGAAAAATGCATATAGTTTTGGTGTCTCTGTCTATAAAGGAAGTTTAAAGAAGACATTGGGAGTTATTTTAAATTGTTCTTTTTCAAATTAATCTCAGATTGAAGCAAATGATATAAAATAGCTTTACTTTCCCTACACTCTGATATTAAAAATAAAAAAAAATATCTTGCATTCTTAGCATTAGATCAAGAGGAAGAAACACACTGAATGTTTTGAAATGTTGTTCAATGAACGTGTGTTGAATTCAAAAATTGATTTGTGATGAATTTTCTTGTATTACCACTACAAAATCTTCATTTTGGCACATGAATCACCAGGATGCATGTCATTGCATTTCTTTGGTTGTTGTATTTGCAAACATATATGTTTTTAGAGTACAAAATAAGTAACACTTCATAGCAGGTGGCAAGAAACTAGACTGATATCTGACCTCTCTTGGGTATAGAAAAGTTAGTTCAATACTACATCCCTTAAAATGCACCTCAGGCCTGGAATAGTTCATCTTATCCTCTGCTGATGTAAAGACAGGAGTAAGATCACATACTTTGATGTTGCTAAATAATATAAGCCTATGAGATAGCCAATGTTGCCTTACAGTCTACTATTGTTTACATGTGGTGGCTGTAGATATATTTTTCCTTTATTTCCCTATACTTACAGAGGATTAAGCCAGAACCTTACCTTGTTTAACCATGTGATAAATTCATCCCAGTATTGTAAAAAATTGAAAGTATATTACCAAAGAGACTAACTATTATATTTCAAATAAAAGTACAAACTACAGCATGACAGGACAAATACCTTTTTCACAATCTCTTAGTTTTAATTCTTTAAATGATATTTACTGACTCACTGGAGTTAAATGACTGTCTTTAGACCACATGTAATATCCATTTCTTCCCTGACTTCTTTCTTACTCCATTCCAGTGATCTGACTATATATTCTTCCCTGAATTTTATTTTTTTTTCTCTTCCTGACATTATGATTTGTTTGGGTTTCTTTTAAATATATCATCTCCACTTCACACACTTGAAAAGGCTATGCATACATAGATTTTTGAAATATTAAATATTGACATTTTCAAGCTTAATTTTGTGCTCCTATGAACTTGCTCAGAATGTGCAGCACAACATTCTAAGAACTGAGAGAAAATTTCGGTACTGCTGTACTCTTCTTCTTCTGTACTGCCTTCTTTTCTTGTATTTTATTGTGATTTTTTTTTTAAGAGAATGATAGTTATAAACCAAAAATAGCTACCCAAGGGGAAGAAGATTTCATATTCATCTCAAAATAAAGACTTCAGTTGTTTTTTCTGCACAATTATTAAGAGGCTGTAACACTTCGTCTTGGGTGTTAGATTCTTTTTGATTTGGTGGAGTAAAATGGATAGCTTAATATCTGTGGAACATTGGACTGAAGCTGTCTGCGTTAGCCAATGCCTCCAAATAATAGCTTGCTACTTACAAATGCATTTGGCTTTAATTGTTACTAATGAATAAAATGTTCAGGCTTTTGAGTACAAAGAAACACACAGTCTTTGACATAACTAAGTTTTGTTTTGAATCTTTTTTCTAATAGCTCCTAATTTATTCCTTTTGAAAATTACTTTCAGTTTTCTTTATTGATATTGTTGTAGCTGTAAACTTTAAGTGTCATTTAAGTTTTCTAGTTCAATCATAATTCATATTTTATATGTTAATTTTACCTTTCACTATTTGCTCTGTGATTTGTTTTTAATCATTATCTTTTACAGGTGTTCATGGAGGATTCTAGAAACCATTATCCCTTCATGTTTCTACGATGTAATGAACAATATTTGTAACACAATATTTTCCTTAAATCCATGGATATTACTGTTCTATGTATTTTCAAAGACTACTAAAGTGCCTTCATGTAACTGAATTAAATAAACTTTAATTAACTTAAAGTAAATTAAATTACTCATTAGCACTAATAACTTTAAGCTATACAATGTGTTTGAATTGGGAGAAGGATTTGAATACCTGGCTTAACAGCTCTAGTGTGGTAAAAATTAATTAACGTTATACATATCTTAACTCTTTTAAGACATGCATAAATGGGATAACAAAACTAGAAAGATAAGAAGCTCTGAAAATATCTTTTAAAATTTACTAATTAAAGAAAGTATTTGCTGTTGTGAGCAACTGAACTAAACAAGATTATCTGTGGAAGAAAAAAAAAATGTACCAACCCTACAGAAGTATTAAGGACTGAATCATAAGTTATCTGACAATGATATTTTTCCTGTGCTCACATTATTTTAAATATAATGAAAAAGAAAGAAGAAAGGGTAGTGTTCTTAATCTTAGATAAATTCTTTTTTTTCTCCAAAGTGATTAAATTATGTGATTAAAATAAAAAGACAAAAGAAATGTAGGAAAAATGGATTTCTTCTAACTTAACCTGTTTCCTCAAGATACAGTTGCATTTTCATTTTATTAAAGTCATTATCAGGTTTATCTTTAAGCTGTCACCTGAAAGGAATGATTTCTAAATTCACAGATTCTTGACCACTGTGTTAGTTTATGTTTTGTCTGTATTTTTTTACTTTATTTTTTTTTAACAGCAAAAAAAACCCCTACAGGAGCAGGTTCACCT
>WBNH01002738.1:0-32310 GCA_013401255.1 Urocolius indicus
GGGGAGAGGGGAAGTTATTCTGGTGGTGGCCTATGAATAACATCCAGTGATTTATAGGAAGTATAATCCAATAATACAGTAAAATAAAACAGTGTGTCTGAGATGGGTTTGATTCCAGGAATTATAAAACAAATTATTAAAGAGAGAGAGAGAGAGAAAAAAAGCCTCAGAGAGGCCAGATCGGAGTAAATTGGGCACAGATGGGCTGGGAGGGGGTTTCTCTCTCTCTCCCCTCACCGAGATGCCCCTGCTGCAAGCACGGCTTCAATTAGGCTGTGCAGAAACCAGAGGTTTATTTCCCCAAATTACAGAATTAAAAAAAAATTAAAATTCTTGGAGTGTTTGTGGTTGGGATAAAGAGATCCAAGCTTCTCTCTACGTTGGTTGTGCAGATGGCTACCAAACTGTTCAAACAGGCCACCCCACAAAGGTCCCGCCTCAGCCAGAGCCCAGGATGGCACAAAGCATTGGTAGTCACCTATGTTCCGTGATGGAGAGCCCCAGCAACTGCATGTCTCTGCTCATGCAGCGTGCCCAGCTCTCTCTGCATCCCTCCCCTGCCTGGGCATCCCTTGCCTCGTGGGTTTGAGGTCTACGAGAAGCTTTTTCACACCTTGAATGCTCCTGACAGGACGCAACCAGGAGGTCAGAGAGACTCTTGCTGGCTGCACGATGCCCAAACAATGGGGACAGCAGCTCACCCGGAGGAACAGGCTGTTAGATGCTGAACAGCAGGGGAAGCACTTCATGTGGGAATTCTTTGGCTTCCTCTGTCAGAGAAAACAACAGCCCCAATCCATCTCCTGGGGTCTTCCCAGTGCTGCCTGGCTTGCACAGGCAGCTGAGACCAGCTCTGGCGTGCCTGGTGCTGCCCCTGGGCAATAGGCACAGCTCACTGTCTGCACTGGGCACAGACCACAGGGCTCTGCCTGCACTGGGGAGAGACCATGGGGCTTTGCCTGCACTGGGCACAGACCACAGGGCTTTACCTGCACTGGACACGGACCACAGGGCTCTGCCTGCACTCAAGCCCTGCCTTAGGCACACGCTGCAGGGTCTGGGTAGCCAGAGGCCGCAGCAGTGACCTGTGTGGGAGAAGGCTGTGAAATGCCCTGTGCTGCTCATGGTTGGCTGGCTGGCTGGCTCTGAAACCAGTTTAAACACCCCACTGCACCCCAAAACATCACCCTGTCAGAAAAGCACATGGTGACCAAGCACAGATTGATGTATCAAAGAGTGGCAGCTGCAAGGAGCTGGAGACATGCAGGAGGACACGTCCCAACTGCCATACAGGAGACACATGCCAGGCAGGGACACCCCACAGCCAACCCACACCACAGCAACAGAAAGCAACTAAAAAGTAGAGAGCAGTAGGTATAAAACCAGCCTCCTGTGCCGCCTGTTGCCCCACTGAAGGAACTGGGACAGAGAAAGCATGATCTAAAGCACAAATGGGGGAAACTAAGACTGAGATGGGGAAGGGTGGGTGTTCAGGGAATGCCTGTGGAAAGCTGTTCATTACAGCATTTCATCATTCAGGTTTCCTTTTTCTCAATGTCTGAATCTGTGATGAAAACTCTGTGCCCATGGGCACAAAATTTTGTCAAAGTTCCTCGTGTTGAGGCAGTTTTGGCAGTGACACCACCCCAGGACTGCAAACACCAGCGATCCCAGCAGGAAGCATTCATTAGACACCAGACACGGGGCAAGTGAGCAAGTTTACAAGTTTCTCAGGAGCAGCTGAGACTCCAGAGACCTGGAAGTACGAAGTAGGGGAGGGAGGGAGCAGCTATCCCCAGAGAGAATTGCCCTCAGACAGCAGGGAAAAGAGGCTCTGAGACAGACCTCCCTCCCTGGCCCCAAACCCACAGATCTCCTCCCGCTACTGCAGGCTCACAGCTGAAGGTCAGACAGGCCTGTGTGATGGGAAGGACACAGACACGCTCTGATCCCACATTTGCAGAAGGATTTCAGTAGGAGGAGATCTCTGGAGGTCATTTGGTCCAACTGCAAAGTTAGATCCAGCTCTACAGAGCCGAAGCAGCGTAGCCAAGATCTGACTACAGCAAGCTGAGTTCACAGCCCTCTTGGGCAGCTGGGATGCATGCAGGCAGGGTGGGACTGCTCTCTGTGCCCTCCCAGGGGCAACCCAGCCCCCTCACACCCTCTCCCACCACTGCCCACGCTGCTGCAGCCTGGGGAGGTGACTCATGTGCTGGGAAATGCAAACCCACACCTTCCCGACACCGGCTCCTGCCAGTGCCCTGCCTGCAGCAGCCCACACGCCAGGGAAGGAGCCAACACCCTCACTCTGTGCTGGGCACTTGGTAACTATTCACCAAACATTTTTCCTTGCCTTTTAAAACTCCAAGCCCTTTGCTTTTTTTTTTCCTTCTCTCTATGCCAAGCTCTTCTCAGTATCACAGTGTCAGTGCTGAGCCCAACCTGTACTGTGCCAGCACTCAGAGACCATCGGCACAGTTGTGCTGACAACGGGATTTGCTTTACCAACAATATATTTTAAGGTCACCAGAACAAGGAACCCTCAGGGAAATCTCTGAAGGGCACTAGGCATCAGATGGCAGCCACAGTGCCATCCAGCCCAGAGGGATGTCATGAACATTGCCAACTGCTCTGTGGAGCCACCAGCAAGATCCAGTTTGCCAAAAGCTGGGAGCAGCTGGCAGCTACCCACACAGGAGGCAGAAAACTCCAACATTACCTGTTTTTCACACAGAATCTCAGACTGGGGGGGTTGGAAGGGCCCTGCAGAGCTCATCCAGCCCAACCTCCTGCTAAAGCAGGTTCCACTTGCTCAGGGGGCACAGGAATGTGTCCAGGTGAGGTTGGGAACCTCCTGAGAAGGAACCTCCACACCCTCCCTGGGCAGCCTGGGCCAGGGCTCCCTCACCTCACACCAAACAAGTGTTTTTGTGTGTTCAAAGTAGAACTTCTGGTGTCCCAGCTTATGTCCATTACTCCTTGCCCTGTCACTGGAGATGACTGAAAAAAGTGCCACCCAATCCTCTTGATATCCACCTTTGAGACTTGTCAATGTTACTGAGCTTCCCTCCTCAGCCTCACATAAAAACGTCCCAGTCCCCTCAGCATCTTGGTAGATGAGATAAAAAGTGCTCCCTTTCTGTCCCACACACAATTCACAACTTGGCTATGGATGGAAAAGCAGAGTCCAGTGGTCTGAGAGCTGGGATCGCTTCCAACTCTGCCACAGGGCCTTGTTGCACAGCCCAGACAAATCTCTTCCTCTTCTTAGCACCCACCGCTGTCTGCGGCACAGACGCTGCTATTAACACACCTACCAGGGGCTTTGCAGAGCCATTTGCTCATAATCATCAAGTACTTTGCAGCTCAAAGATAAACACCTCACTGGTTGGCATGAGGGCACTGCTGCCTCACCAGCAGGACTGACAGCTCCCCCAGGGAGAGGAGGGTTCCTGCCAGGGCAGCAGGCATGGTACAGCAGAGCCGCTTCCCAGCCCTCTGGCCAACGCTGGTTTGCTCCATCAGCTGACTTTGGCCATTAACCACCACCCTGACAAGTGGCCAACTGGCTCACAAGGGAGAAATCTTCCAGCAGCAGCTCTTTGGGGCTCAGCCTGATCACCCACATGGTGGCTTTAGCTGAAATCCATCAGCTGGAGGCCTCCACCATTAGGATCAAGCATGGGAAATGCTGCTTCCTCCCACCCAGGGAGCACAGCCCCATCCTGAACATGCAGCTCACGGGTACTTGCTGCTGTGTACATGTCAGACAGCACAAAGAAAAGCACCATTTCAAACTCAGTGGAAGAGACTCTGGTCTGGTGGCATCTCTGATGACCAACACATTAAGCCTGACAATGGTAGAGACCACATACAACCTCCTGGGTGGATGGAAGAGGCGAGAGGAGGAGAATGAGTAAGACTGAATCTGCTTTGTTCTCTAGGTGCCTTAATACAAGGCATAGCCTCCAGCATGGCCTTTCAGAGAGCAGCAACACGTCACTCAGCCACTTGCAAAGCCACAAACAGTCACAAGCAAGGCCACTGGCCCAATAGCCAAGGCCTTCAAGATCCTCCCAGTCCCTTCTGGTGTCAGCACAGGCACTGAGCAGGGCCCAGGCTAAACACCAGGAAGGTAGAGGCATCAAGCAGTGCTTTCTCTCTGTGCTTGATGACTCAGGCACCAGTGAAATGCGATGCCTCCTCGCTCCTCACACACCTCAGCAAGTGCCACCAAGGCCCAGACAAGGACCCTTGGCTGTCCCTACACACAGACACCCCCAGCCATCCAACCCCCCCTCTTCCCCACCCACCTTCAGCTGATGAGTCCCTCCCCCAGCCCTTCTCCAGGTGAGCAACTCAGCCATACAAAGAGCAGCTGATCCCCAGCCCAGTTCCCCTTACAGCAGCACGTGGTACCTTTGGGCTGGGAGTTGTACACTGCAAACATGTTGATTGCCACAAGCTGGAGCATGCGGGTGCTTCCGATGGGAGGGGGGCTGTGCTGCAGCAGGATCTGGAACTCCCTCAGGACCTCCTCAGCCACTGCAGGGAAAGTCTCCATCCTGCAGACAGAGAGAGAGTCTGTAAAGCGCAGGCTATGCCCCAGGACCCAGGGCAGTCAGCCCACAGCTGACTCAGTGTCACATCTCCTCGAGGAAGGGGAACCTCCTGGGGTGATGTCTCCCATCCAGGAGCTGTGGGGAATGAAGGTGCAGGCAGCTGAAGCCTTCCTTAGAGAGGGCAGTGAGGGATTGCTCAGTGACTGACAGGCAGCATTCCTTTGGCAGCAAAACACGGCCTTTATGAGTCATTTCTGACCAACCATTTTTTTCTACTGACTTCTACCAATCTGGGAGGGGTGCCAAGAGGCCAGCAGCTCACTTGGACCAGGAGCAACCCATGGGACTCCCAAGAAACCCAGGCTGCAGCAAACTGCACACACTGATGCCACATTGAGGATGTGGCAATTCCAGCGTGCTGAGTGTTGGCCAGAACGTGCTTCCTCCAGCAGAACAAGCTCCTGTCCCCGGGCTCCTCACTGCAGGATCAGATCCCATGGCACACAGCCTCATCCCTCCCCCCCCACTCCCCACTCAGGATACACACTCCTCCAAACTGTGATTGAGCCCCTAAACTTCATCACTTCGAGCCCCACAGGACAAGGGCTCACAGATTAACGACTGGCCTTGTCTAGCTGCTGGAGCTGTCAAAGCTGGAGCCGGTGCCTGTAGCACACAGAGCTGCTGCTGCTCATCACCAGCCGCTGCGGTGCCAGGGCCAGGGATGGGGTTGGCTTTCAACACTGCTCACAGGCACCCATGGAAATCTGACACATTGAGCTTACTCTTCAGTCTAGCTGAGGTTATTTCTCAGGGCTGTTGGATCCTCAGCAACCTCCCAAACGAGGTGGGGGTGAAGAACTGAATGGATTGCGAGGAAGAGCACAAGCAAGTCACAGAAGTGACGGAGAGGTGGTTGTCCTCCCAATGACAGTCCTCACCTGGTATCTCAGGAAGACAACTTTATAACCAAGAAGCTGCCAATACTCTTGGAAACTACAGGGAAAGGGAGGTGTGTGTGTGTCCCATTGCCACTCCTGCTGAGCTTGCTGGGTTGCTTCTTGCTCCTATCCTAGAGAAAGCCACAGCTAGACCCAGCAAGAACAACTGTCTCACAGCAAGCATCTGCTCCAGTTACCAGTGACACTATGCTCATGTGCCCAAATGGGAGCAAGGGAGCCTCAATCTGCAGTGGGTGAGGCTTCTGGAGCAGGGGGAGGCAACCTCAGGGGCCTCCATAGCAATTTCCTCTTATCTTCCCCCGAGAGAGACAGATCTTGGCGATATCAGCACGCTACAGGCTGGATTACAGAGCCACTTCTGGTAACCCACACGGGCAATTCTGCTGGGCTTCCCCAACAGACTTTCAGGAGAGTAATAAGCTCTATTTTTAAAGACAGAAATGGCTTTTCTTAATCATATTTCACAGATGCCTTTCAACAATCTGTTCTGTCTAGCAGCAGGGGTACCCTTCTCCCCAGGCACTCTGTGCTGGAGCAGTTCAAAGCCTCTGTTACCTCCCCACAAACATGAGCTACAACAAACAGGCTCCTCGTACTCTGTAGCTGTGCAGAAGGGAGCAGCTCTGCTGCTACAAAAGCCCTGCTCCCCCTGGAAGAGGCAACTTCCCTGCATTTGGGGCACAGCCAAGGGAATCAGAGCAAAGTGACTGGTACTAAAGACTTCCTAACTTTGGGAAATCTCAGATCACATCCAGCAACATCCTTCTGGGGCAGACAGGACAGCAGGGATGGAGGAGCCCTTTGCAGGATGGGTTGTTTAGTGAGGAGATGAAGATCCTTACCATGGAATAACAAGAAGAAGGAGCGAGGGCTTGCTCAGCCCCGCCAGCTGGGCTCTGATACCGCAGCACATCTGGAAGTGCAGGCAGTAACCCCACTGAGCTCAGAACCAGCAGGTCAGCAGCAGGGCGGAAGCTTTTAATAAATTACTTACCTGTGGTTTTAGGAGCAAAAAGAGTCCAATTAGGGCAACATCACCTTTTCCCTACTTTTGAGGGATAAATCACTGAAGATCCTGCCCAAAGAGGCACCTTTTACCTATTTAAGGCAAGGAAAATGTTTGGCAGGGCTGGACAATTTTCTCTTCCTGTGTCATGGTGTTACTTTCTGGTTCCCTTCTAAGTGCTTTGGGGGATATTCTACCATTAAACATACTTTGGGTTTTCTAAATGACTGTCCTGGGAAGAAGCTGCCTCAAACGCTGCATCTTCATTTCACACAAGTCTCAGGAGTCAAATGTGCAAAGCAATCTCTGCAACGTCCCCATCGATCCTCCTGCTGGCACGTGTTCAGCCAGAGCTCAGCCCCACAGAGCCCAGCACCAGCAGCTCCCCGGATGCTCTGCCCTCCAGCAGACATTCTGCAGTTACCAAACCTTTCCTGGGCTCTTGCAGAGCTTGCAAGCTCTTAGCTCTTTTCTCTCCTCTTTTCCTTCATGCAGGAGGATAATCTAGCTGTGCCTCCTCGCTGCAGGCCAGTGTGCTGCCCACCAGCTGATCATCAGGGCTTTGTAACTAGGGGAGAGATCAACAGCACTGGCAGCAAACAGGTTGCCCTTAGACACTCAGATCTCCAACAGATTGGGCAGCACAGCTCCTGCTTCCCACTTCTTCAGGAAAGGTGCAAAGTCAAGCACATGTCAGTCCTGACAGCTTAGCCCAGAAAGCATGGTGGGTATGCCAGCACCGAGGTTTCAGGCTGCATGGCAGGATCAATGCTGTGTCCTGCCCTGCTGTGCTTCCCCACTCCAGGAGGGAAAAGGGACAGGCTCAGGGGCAGGGAACCGTGTATCTGAGTCAGGAGGGACGAGATGCCACTTTGCATCCACGTTACCTTTACCTAAGTGGCCTGGAAAAGGTGTCTCAGCCCTGTAACTTGTAGCCAGCAGTTCCACTAGAGACTGAAGGAGCCAACAGAGCTCATGAGACTACATCTGCTTCTGAGGCACTGGCAGACACAAGCAGAGATCGTGAGGTCTCTCAACAACAGCCACCCCATCACCTGACAGCAAGGGCCAGTCCAGCCTCGTGGGAAGCCCATTGGCTGACAGACCCAGCTCTGCCTCATCTCAGAAGGATGTGCCCCAGGCTGGGGTCTCAGCCCAGGCACAGATCAGGTTTGCTTTGTTTCAAGGGTAGCTGTTCAATTACTTGAAACCAGTTTCTGACAGACATTGCTAAGGGCATTTTGTATAAACCAGTTTCCCCAGCCAGGGCAACTCTCAGCTCTGAGGCTTCACTGAAATGGCAGCGAGGGGATGAAGGCCAAGGCTTGTCTTGACATGCTCAGGATGGTGGCTTTCAGACACTGCAGGGTTCTCCCTCGATGGCTTTGTGCTCCTCATAGGCAGCAGTCACCAAGAGCCCCCCCAGAAACCCCTTCCCCTGTGCTAAGAGCAGGGAAAAATGGAATGGAAGAGTAGGGGTAGAACCAGTAATTAAGAGAGAGGGAGCATGGTTTGGTGATCAGAGAGAGAAAACAGCCTCTGGTCCCTCCTGTGTGTGTTATCAGCCACTGGAGCTCAGGCTCTGCCAGAGGGTCCTGATGCATGGGCAGGACCAGGCCATGAGGTGGGGGAAGAAAAAGCCCAAACAATAACCAGTGTGGATTGGAGGGCGGGTAAGGAGAATAAGAACCAGGAGGCTAGGCCTGCAAGAATTCACACCCTGTGCCCTCAGCTCCAAACACAGCTTAGTTGCTAACAATATTAAATTCCAAAAAGACTTGTAATGTAGGAAAATAAAATAAACATCCTGCACACTTACCCAATCCTGGTAAACAGCTTCCCATGGGCATGGAGAAAACTGAGGATGAACCTTTTGTTCAGCTGCATGGGAAAAAAAAAGAGAGAGAGAGGGGAAAACAATTAAACTCTCCCTGATTTCCTGTGAATTAAGAATGTCCCCAGTGACAGAAGAACCTGGCCTGGATGCTGGGGGTGGCACTGGAGATGGGAACCAAATGGACATGCCCAAACTCTTACAAACATCATGCAGACAGGCACGGGCAAGTGCCAAACAGCTGGAGAGGAGCAGGGAAGAGGCGGTGGAGGCACAGCACCCTCTGCCGGGACCGACAGCATTCGCAGGGCCACCGAGCACCCGCAGCCCCAGCACCAGACACCAGCACCCGGGGCAGTCCTGGCTGCAGAGCCAAAGGGCTGATCCTCCACACCCCAAGCTCCAAGCACAGCGGCTTATCCAGAAGGAGGTCCCAAAGGCAGCCTTTCCTACTAATAGAGGAACAAACCCCACAAAAACCCAGACCCAAAGAAGGGACTGAACGAGTGGCAGAGGCTGAGGGAGCAGCATGTCCTCAGCACTGCTCTCTGCAGAGCTCAGCAGCAAAGCTGCAAGTGTTTGGTTGTACCCTGCCAGGAGCAGCTTCTTCAGAAGCAAGAGGATACTGGGGTGATGCTGCACCCCTTCACTTGACTCAGACTTAAGCACTTACAGTGAGGGATGTAACAAAAGCCTCTTAAAGCCTGCAGCAGCAGTGCTGCCATTGAACTGCCAAAGCAACATGGAGCTAAAGGGGTACAGGGGCAGCTGGCTGGAGCACGGGGTGTGAGGAGCAGCTTCCTGCCCTGCTTAGGTCCAGTAACACCAAAACCCAACCTACTGCTGCTCTAAGGCATCTCTGCCAGCTCAGCAGAGCTCTGGGCTTTCCCAGTCCTTATCTAAAAAGCTTTGAAGGAGGCTGTGGGTGGGTAAGTAGTCACTCTGCCTGGCCCTGGAGGTGGCTGTCACCCCAGGAGCTGACTGGCCCCTCTTCACATGAAAGAGTCTTTGCTCTTGCACCCGGTGCCTGCTCAGGCTCAGCACAGTGAGAAAAGCCAGGCCCTGAGCACTGTGCCTGGAGATGCTGCCCAGGAGCCACCCCAAGCACCACCACTCCCCCTCCCGTTCTGGTATCTTGAACTCCTCTAGAAAGGTCAGCGACTTCACTTCCATTTACAGGGGCAATCAGAGGCACAGAGAGAGGATGTGGTTACCAAGAAGGGCTGTGGCAATGCCCCAGCCACGACCCAAGCACAAGTGAGACAGGGCAAGACGAGCAGCAACTCTCCCAGCAGCACGGATGCTTGTTGGGAGATGGTTCTTGGGCAGCCCCAGCCCTGGCTCTACCTCCCACCCTCACGTGCTGAGCCCCTTGGCTCACCCCACGGCTCATGCCAGCTGCTGCAGGAGGTGTGATTGCTGGGTGAGGTGTAATTAACCCAGGCTGCATTCCCCCAGGACCCATGCAGCAGAGTGATGCCCTGCCACAGAGTCGCTCCTGGGCCATGTGCGAGTTTCAACATAAAACCTGTCTCATAAAACAAGCCAGACCAATTAAACTGGCCCCTGCAGCAAGGGGTTCTTGCTTACTCACTATTTTACTGCTGCCCTAAAGAGCCCTTTCCACTGGAACTCAACTTTATTTGCCACCATTTTATTAACTCTGCAGATGAAACCCAGAAGAGACTGGGGAATATGCTGGGACAGCACAGCAAAGCCCTTCTTTACTCTGTCAGTGAGGTTTGGATATAGCTGCTTCTCCACCATCCTCCTTAGGACACCAAAACAACTCAGAGCTGGAAACCTTTAACGTGTATCTTTCTCTTTTTTTTCAGGCAACAGCTTGTAGAGGTAAAAGTCAGTTTGTGTGACCAGCTCCGTGGCTGCAATCACATACTCGGACACAGACACAGCCTATCAAGTCTGAGCTGCAAGAGGTGGGTTGGTGAGGAGTGCTCTGCCCCACAGCAAGCCCACGTGCTGCTGCTGCCTGGAGAAGGGGGGTCCATGCTCTGTGCTCTTTGATAGGAAACAGGCAAAAGAGCAGGAGCACGTGGCCTGACCCATCTCTCCTGGCAGGCCCGTGGCAATGCTGATCTACAGGCTGCACGTGGGGGAAAAGAAGAAATTGGGGCACAAGTTTTTCTCCAAGGCCCACATTCAGCCCCAGCCCCAGGAGTGTTCACCCTGCAATCCCCACAGCTCGTTACTGGCAGCGGGGGAGGACCAAAACTCCCCAGCTGGAATGGAAAGTGCCGCCCGCGCCTGGTGGGGACGAGCCCAGAGCCTTCCCGCAGAGAAGCTGGGCTCTGGGAGGGCTGCCCAGGACCTCAGCTTCGTCCCCACCTTCTCACTGCAAGTTTCATGCTCAGCCTTTTCCCTTGCAACCCCCAGGACCAACCAGTCCCAGGCCCCAGGAATCAGTGCTGAACTGGGACACAGATGTGTGTGTATCTGCATCTACAGTTGCTTGTAAAAGGAAGCGGGTTACATGCCTCTAGGAAACAAGCACGTTTCATACCTCTTGCCAACTTAAGCATGAGCCCAGCAAGCCCAGACAGAGACCTGTGTGCCCCAGCACTGTGGCATCTCAAGCAGGCACCTCTTCATGCTTTTCTTTCATCACTTTTTCTCTCACAGTCTCAAGGTTTTGATGAACTCATCACTTAACTTGGGACCTTTCATCTCAGAGTTCACACTAAGGCCACGGCGCTGCTTTGACTGGGCTTTTCACTGAATGACTCTTTCTCTAGTGACTCACCTGCCCCTCAGTCTCTGGGAGCCCTCCTCGCTCCTCCCATCAAACACAGCTTCTCATGGCGAGAGGGAAACAGTGACTTCCACCGAGCTGCCTGGGTTTGGGGCAGGGAGGAGGAAGTCCTGTCACCCACTCTTCTGCATTCACACAGTGGAGGGGAACACTTCCCTAAATCCCTGCTAGTGTGCTCCGTACCCCTGACAGTACTCACATGAGCCCTGCAGCAACTCCTTGCCTTCATCTCACTCACTGTGCAGGCCACCTCCAGAGGTTTCCTCCAAGTGGTTCTCTTACCAATGTCCCGATGCCAGGGGGAAGACAGGGCTCCCTGCACACCAACAATGCTGCCTTTCGTGGGCAAGCTTTCATCTGGGGTCAGGGAACCAAATCTGGCTGCTCCCAGCTGGTTGCTTGGAAAGATCCCATCAAGTAAGGGTTATACAAGAACACAACTATGTCAAAGAATGGATTTTGGCCCTTCCAGTTGAAAAGCGGGCATCAGAGCTATGGAAGTTATGAGCATATAGTGAAGGCATTACTTATAAAAACAAACCAGCTGTCAAGAAGAAGAAGGGGTCCCTGCACACAGTAGTGCCTGAAGCTGAAAACAGCTGTTTTGGCTGTCATGAGTCAGCATGTGCAGACAGACTAAATCCACCTGGGAAGAGGCAACCTCACCAGAGGAAGCAGCCCACTGTTGCTTGGGGAGCATTCACACACCACACCGCCAACCAAAGTGGATTTGTTACCATGGAAGAAATCAACAGTGACTAACAACTCCTCACAGAGCAGCTGAAGTGCAGAGATAGCAACGGCCCTGAAACAGCCAGCTCAAATCACCCAGAGGCCACGAGGACTAGGTCCTGACAGCACACAGAACAGAGGCAGGCAGACAGCTTCAGGAAAGGTTTGTCATGCCTTGAGCCAGAAAAGAAGAAAGCAAGACCCAACTCCTCAAGAGACAGTGAGCTGATCAAAAAGGGTTGAAAACGGTGTCTCCCAGCCCCGCACAGAAACACTGGAAATGCCACTGGTGAGCTCCAGAGGAGTGCCACAGCCTGGGGTGGGAAGAGCTGCTGAGCTCAAAGCCAACACGGACCCATTTGGCTCAGGGCGAGGAGCACATAGAGCTTTGGCACCTGAGCATCAGTCCCAGCTGTGAAGGAGGCACCAAATAAGGGAAAGATTCTGGAGCAGTGACTCCTGGGGAAAAAGTGTTTCAAGTTAAAAATTGTTACTTCAGGTTTGGAAGTAAATTTCAGGATCTGGTCTTTATCAAGCGAGGCAAACTTTCTTCAACATCAGCAAAGCATCTGTGGAGCAGAAAGCGGTGTCAGAGTCAAAATAGGCTGCAAAAGACAAGTCCATTAATCAAGAGACCAGATGCAAAACTGCCTGTAACAAATGCACTGTCTCCACTGGAGTGGAAGGAGCTGGAGCACAGCAGGATGTTCTCCTGAGTCTAGGGGTCTCCTCAGTGACATGGGCTTGGGATACAGACCACAGAGCCACACAGCTCTGCTCCAAAACACGTACCACACTCTTCCCAGATATTTGTCAGTGCTTTTTGGGCAGCCAGGCTTTTCCAGGCACAGCTTTCTTGCTGAGAACTGTGCACAATAACATGCAGGCACCCAAACCATGCCATATTTTCACTCCCAGCTCAAGGGCTAGATGTACTGTGTTAACTATTAAGATTGATCCTCCCTCCCACAGGCAGCTCCTTCAGAGCTTTGCACCACCTCATCCAACAGCAGCGGTGAGCCCACCACCTCCCCTTACAAATACAAGCCTGAGTCTTTATCCCACACCATCCTAAAGCTGCAAAGCACAGCCTTGGCTAGTAGTTTCTTTGCTGAAATAACACTGAGCTTCCTGAAAAGCTCAAGATGCTCCAGTGGGCTCGACTGGCAAGACATCAGGAGGAGGTTTTTACTGTTACAGGTGCATTTGTGCCGGTGTGGGAAGTGTTTTGTGCAAATGGCTACCTACAGAAAGGAGCTGAGCCAAAAGGGCTCTTGAGATTGTCTGGCATTTTTGCAGTATTTACAAGGTACCCACAGAGCTGTGGGCAAATTCCAGCTGGGCTAATTACCATAATCATTCCTCTTCATACACCACCTGCAACCACAAATGGATATTGAGCTTGCCTTGGCTTCTTCTTGCCACGTGTTCCAGTGCAGGTTTGTGTTTTAGCAGCACTGCTCTGAACCAGAGTCATTTCTGTAGCATTAGGTGCAATTGCAGCGAGAATCCTGACACTCAACATCAGACACTACACAAATGTCAAGGCAAATTGGGTTTTATGGGGAAGAAAGAGGGAACCCTGATGTATAGTGGACTTGAGATATATAAAACTCATTTCCTGGTGGAGGGACCTTGAGACGTTCCTTCAGCTTCCTGATCTTTCAGATTGTAGCAGCTACAGCTCCGAGACACATCTCACAGCTTTAAGAACTGCAAGTCAGCAAGAGAAAGAGGCATTTAGGAAGGGGCCCTGGAAAAACCAAGGAGCTTTTGATTTTTTCCCTTCATCACTGCAGGGAGCAGGTGAGATGGAAAAAAAACCAACAAAACCAAGAAAATTGTGCACTTCAGTAATGTAAAAAAAAAATCAGGCAGTGACAACATTGGCTCTGAAACAAATCTCTGACCTATTATTTCATAATGGGTTTAGTAGCAGAACTTGCAATTTAAGGAAAACAGGTCAAAAAAGAGTATTTCTATGCATGTTATTTCCTTTTCAAGCAAACTTGTACCTAAAGTTTGGTTTCTATGAATTACTAACACTCAACACTTGGAAAATACTACCATTAAACTGGTTAAGTCTTAAAAAGCAGAGGGTCTTTCAGGGACCCCTCACCAAATGAGAAAGAAAGAGATTGTTGAGACTCACTAGCAAGGTTTTAAAATCAACAAACTGAAAGCAAGTTGTGCTGTCAAAGTGCCTGGGACACGCTGAGGAATGGAGCAGTAAGGAACGATGGCTACAGTGTGTTCACACAAGGTTACGGCTGCTGCAAAATCAGGGGGTTTCCAGCATCAGATGGCACATTATGCATCTGGGATTGTAGCAAATTCAGTCTTTAGGAGATCATGCCCAAGACAGCTTCTCCAGGATAAGGCTCTAGGGATAAGAGTGGCTCATTTCCCCAGTGCTCAACGTCCTGTGAAAAGGGTTAACACGTCCCTTAGGGCATAGGATCTATGTAAGAGCAGAAGAGAAGGCACTGGACAGCACATTTACACCTGCTGAGGCTGACACTGAACTCCTGCACCCAGTCCCAGCGCCCTTCTGCTTAAAAGGATGCCGGAAAAAAAATTGGAAAGGGTCCAAAAGCCAGCCATAAAAATGACTCAAAGGCTAGAAATGATGTCTTGCAGTGAAAAGCACAACAACTTAAACAGCTCAATCTGTGCAGTGTATCAAAAAAAAGAAAAAAGCCTGGGAGGTGATGTGATTGCAGGGTGTGAAGTGCCTCCGTGGTACTCGCAGGCTCTTTGCACTTGCAGAGCAGCAACGCAGGGGAACAAACTGGAAACGTGCACTCTGGAAATAAGGTACTAGTGTAATTATCACTGGAATGAACTCCCCAGGAAAAGGGTGGATTCTCAAGACTGGATGTCTTTCTGGAAGTTTTGCTTTAGCCAAACACAAGTTATTTGGCTTCATACAGGAGTAGCAGGGTGAAATTTAAGGACCTGTGATATACAGGAGATCAGACTGGATGATCTAATGGTCCCTGCTGGCCATAAACTCTATGATAATCTATGCAAACATGCCAGAGAGTCCTCAGCTGAGATATCAAGTTAACTTTCAGCACAAAACTTTTCACAACTTGGCTCTGGTGCTGCAGGTCATTTAGGATACAAGCTCAGCTCTTCAAGGCTGCAGCTGGTTAGGCACTGAAAGTAAGAAGACCCAGCCAGAGCTATTCTTTGTCCAGCAGGTAAGAGGGAGGCCATGTGCTGTGCACTGAAGCAGCTCCAACCAGCAACAAAAAAAAGTAAGCAGCTTGCACTCAAACACATACTGTTTGCCAGGAGTAAATAGCATTCCCTTCCTGTGACAGAAAACTGACACTGAGCAACATGTGATGAGTTCTGGTCATAAGAGATGTCTTGTTAATCAAACTCAGGGTGTTTTCAGCCTTCTTCACTACTCCAGAGTAGATTATTTGTTGGGTTAAAGCATAAAAGAGGGAGCTAACACGAGAAATTAAGAAGGGTGAAGACTGAAGAGATCCAACCTTGAAAGGCTTAGGATGGAGTTAGGCCAACAGAGAAGACATTTGGACAACAGGCTGAGCAGAGACAGAGCCTTCCAGAGAGATGACAGCATTATCTCACGCGATCCCCAGGCTCCCCAGCACAGAGCAGGGAGCTGCTCACCAGCCAGCCCCTGCCCCAGGGCTCCCACAGCCTGCCCACCTATGTCCCATCCCCAGTACACTTCTGAAGCCTTCACTTCTACCTGGGTAACACACCATGGGGCATAAAGGCATCTCCTTCTCCACTTTGAATTAAGCAGCAACGAAATCTGCTTGGGAGGAAGAGTAGAGCCAAGGACAGAGGAAATGACACAGATTCCAGCAGGTTCCACTCCCTGATCCTCCGGAAGGAAGTTGCTTTCCTAATACCCACCTCCACAGTGGACACGAAGCCTTGTCTGGAAATGGCTCATTCAAACACTAAAGAGAAACAAACATTCCCCATGGCAGAATTAAGAGGTTTGGCTGAGGACTCTGAGGTGCCCATCCCAGAAAGTGTACAACAGATAGCAGAAAAAGTTGGCCTGGGCCAACTACAGACAAAGATCAAGGTTAGACTAACAAAAAAAGGGGGGGAAAAAAAAGGCTCAAGAGAAATCACTGTCTACAGCCTTCACCCTGCTCTGGGAAACTTCCCAACCCTGTTGTTTGGCATTTTCTTTCCTTTACCAGTATTCTTGTCTGAAGTGCAAACTCTCCCTCCCAACACCACTCTGCAGTGCCTGGATCAACAAATCCACTGCCACGAGGAAGGACTAACATGCAGCAGCAGGAGAGGGTTTGGTTACACACAAATCCCTGGCTGATCAGCACCAGCAGGAGAGGAAATGAGGAAAGAGTGAGTGACAGGCAAAGGTGGTTTCTGGATGATAGAACGCGGGTTTAGGGTATGAGAAGCTTGTTGGAACTCAAAGTCTCACTCTTCTTCACTTCAGTCTCTTTGAGCACTGGGAATTAGCAGAGCCCCTCACACAGGACATCACTGATGTCCTTCCAGTGCTCCTACCTCTGATCCACCATGATGCTTCTTCACACATCACCACCAAGTGCCTGTGACCAGAAGGAGAACACATTTGTGTCTCTCCTGTCCAAGTACCACTAGTCCCTGCCTTGTTCCTCACACTGAAATAAAACCACCACCATGGTCTAGGAAAGAAATGGAAACAAATAAAAGATCAACACCAACTTTGGAAACTCTTACTGATAGTTCAGCCTTCACTTTCTGGGTAGTGACAAATGGTCAAGTTGCACTGGAAAGCAACACGTGGGCTCTACATGACATATGTGCACGGGCTCAATCAGCAATCAATCAGCTCTGCGAGCTCGCAGAGCTTCAGTGGAGCAGCACTGAGCAACTCCACAGGATCACAAGCCCAGGTAAGGTGCAACAGCATTTCTGGTTGGTTCCTGAATGCAGGAACTGCAGCTGACAAGGTTTCTTTTATCGGCATTTTAAAGTGTCAAAGAGTTTATAGGAACAGAATTAAGTGCAAGCAGGGAGGGTGCACAAGTAGGGGGCAAGAAAAGCCAGTGCTGAGCTGCATGGCTGAATGTCACGTCTCAAAGCCAGAGAGGCTAAGAGTGTGGTTTCAGCGTTTAACCAGTTTCAACTGCAGCCTGGCACCCTTTACTTCCTCCACAGAGAAGTCTTCTCACTGCTCAGGGGAAAGAAACCAACCTCACCACGCAAAACAAAAACGGCCAGAGTAAAAATGAAGCCCTGAGGTGGTTTTGGTGACCGAGGTCATATTAGGAGGTGGAGGGGTTGCAGGCTGGGGAAAGCACTCAGAAATATGCTGCCAACCAAGAAAGATTACTGAAAAGGAGGCAGGGCCAGAGAACTGATGCGAGTCCAGCAGTAAAGAGGTTGAGAAGCTTCTTTCACACGCCATCAGCTCCCCTGTGCTCAAAACAGTTTGTAAACTGTTTCCTAAATACAAAGGAAAAAAAAAAACCCAGACACAGTCCTGACCTCCATGAATGAGTAACCAAACCCAACAGCTTCCTGCAAGCTTGTGGGGCTGAGGGAACGGAGGCTGCCTGGGCAGGACAGAGGGAACTCCAAGTTTCTCTCTCTCGAGTCCTGTTTTGGATGCAAAAAAAGACACCAGCATCTCTTGTTGCTTTTTCACGTGGGTGGTGGATAAAGGGCAGAAATGAGGATGGGCAGCTGACTGCTCCTGCCCAACACTCCCACCCCAGAGAGCTGCTCTGCTTGGTTTTGTGCCACAGTGGAGGCTCAGCAGAGGCTCACAGCACTGAAGAGGTGAGGATCAAACACAGCAACCAGCAGCAGGCTGGAGGGGAAGCACTGCATTCCCTTGACAGCAAGGGCAGATCATAATGCAAGAGACCACAGACAGGATCACTCATATCAAATACTAGAGAGCACCCAACCGTTGGGGAGACGAGCTTCCTGACTTAACATAACCCACCCTCCTGTGACAAGGTGCAGCCTGGCCCAAGGCCTTGCTGTAAGGCTTTGTGTATATCCTTCTGCTGGCTCATGTGCTGAAAAATACCCCAGATGACACACCCTCATGTGTCCCCTCCCTTTGGGGACTCACACTACAGCTCTGGTGATGTTAAAACAAGTTGAGAAGTGCCTTCAGCAGAGACTGCATCTCCAGGCACTGCTGGTCTAGTGCTTTCCATTCCCTCCACTCTCTGCACAGGCATGTAATGCTGAGTAAAAAGCAAAAGGAGTCAGCATGGGCTTCCAGGGTTAGCTTTTTGGGAAGTCATGTCCCAGCAGTAGAGGGAAGACAGGCACACCTATGCTTTCACACTGCCCAGCTAAACCACAGGCACAGCCCCAGCTGCCTGGACTTATTTGCCAGAACAGAGGCTCCTAAAAAAAGGGCCATTCCTTTGCCTACCTGATGCCATGGAGGTGGCAAATAAGGGAGCCCAGTACTGCAGTCAGCAGGGATTATTCACAAGAACTTGCGGGGGAGAGAAAAGATCAGTCTTGCACTGTCCTGAGAAAAACCACCCAGCCACGCTGGCAGTGCAGGGGAATGCTCTCAGCAGCCTGGCAGTCAGCTCCAGAAATGATGGGATGATGAGCTCCCTGTGTATCTCTATGGAAGAACAACCATCACTACAGCAGTGCATCATTTCCACTTTTGCCTGTCACTTATTTCTAGTCACGTGTAACAGAAAAGAGTTACAAGGTGCAAATGAGCAAATGAAGGGTGCCTCTGGCTATATTTGCACAAGCAAAGTTGGGCCTTGCTCACAGACACCCAGCTCATACCACAACAGCCTTTTAACAGGCCAGACATGCCTGGGACCACAGGTGGGGATGTCAAAGCAACCTCAACTCTGAACACAGGTCACTGCCACTCCTGTGTGTGACTGGCCCAAGCAAAGGACCAAAATGGCCAAGAAACCCCCACCAGAACTGCTGCCAGACTAACATGAGGTTTAACCCCCACTGCTCCCTAGAATCACCCCTCTCCAGATGCTGAGCCCCAGAGACAACTTCCCCAGAGGATAAAAAATATCACACTGACTGAAAGCAGCCAGGAGAAGCAGCCAGCCCAGTCAGCCCAGAGGAACAAGCACACAGGGCAGAAACAATAAACACTGCCAAGGAAAAACGGATGTGAAACATGCAGGAACTGACTAGGACTGTGACCCTTCTCACTGAAAGACACATGGCCTGTGTTGAGGCAGCAACCTGGGCAGCCCCCAAGGACTCCCCAGTGCTGGTGGACGTACAGGTGCTCCCAAAAAATGCTTTGTCCAGCCTCGGGCTGCAGCTGGGCTGCTCAAGTGTCAAACGGTCAGAATAACTAAGCAGGCAAGAAAAACTGAGAAAACTAGAAAGAAGCAAATCAAAGTTGTGAAGATTGCCCCAAACGAGCACTGCTGGAGAAGTTCTCAGGTAATTGAATCCTGATGTAGAGGGAAAAATGAATGACAGTGCTCATAACCTCTGGTGCTTTGAGCAGACAGTGCCCTCCCCCAGCTGCTGAGGGCCATTTCTCTGCCTGCTTGGCACTCATCTGATTTTCTAGGACTTGAGAAAAGACTGGGACTTCTTAGAACACTAAAAAGAAGACGAAGGGGTCCAAGTGAGACCAGCACTAAAGCAATCACCCAAAGTTACAGAGCTTACAGCTCTGACATCACTGCTCTGTCTCCTGGTACAGGCATCCACCACCAGCACAGACTCCTCTATCTCAGCTTCCCAAGATGAGTAGAGGAGATAACAAAGAAGAAACACAAAAGCAAGAAGCCCTCTATATTCAGCTTACTGAGAGAACTTTGACCTCTTTTGGTTTTCTGGTAGACCTCCTGGGAGTATTTACTGCTCACTTGAGGAAGCCCTGCTGCCCTGTCCATACTCCCTGCTGCTGAGAAGAAAGCCTGGGTAAAAAATAATGGAGATTAAAAGCTGCTCTGAACTTCAGAGCTAAGGATTCCACCACAATTCCTCTGCTACTGCAAAGAAGCTGTTGCTCCGTGGGCACCCAGAACCAGGCAAATACAACACTAACTGTCTCTAACCAGCAGGATGGGGGGCAATGGGAAAGATCCTGCAGCCAATGCACAGGGCTGAGACTGCAGATCCTGCCTCTGGCCTCAGCCTTCCTCAGAGCTTTTTGGGTGGCCCTACGAAATTCCCGATGACTCTACAAGCCTGACCTCTCACAAAGAGGCTAGGAGGCTTAATTCTTTAATGATGCTAAAATATTCAGACATCTGGAGAGAAGTATTATTCAATTACTGTCTTGCCAAGGGAAAACCTCTCTTCCCTAATCTTAGCTGCAGCTATGGAGTCATCTTTATTAGTGCACGCACGCTGTGCGATAACGCAAGGAAGTGTCTACTGCAGAGCACAGGCAGCAGGCAACAGCAACTGTGGGAACCTTAACTCAGCATTTCCTGACAGGAGTGATTAAAATCTCAAACTCAGTGTAATATTAACACTTTCTCAAGAGACTGACAGCAGGTTTGCCCTGTTTACTTTACCAGTTCACAGTCTGCACAGTAAGCTGCACACGGTAGTATCAGATTTAAGATCAATACAGGCCCATGGCAAATGAAACCAGTGGAAGGAATGGAAGAGACTCATCTCTCCAGCTCACTTTTGCCCTATCTATCTGGTCTTTTAAAAAGCAATACAATGCTCATTGGTTCAGCCTCCTTTTTTTGTGTTCCTTATTGGAACCTCACATGAAGTGACCTGATACCGTCAGGTAAGCAGGGCACTGGGGCAGGCTGGTCTCTGCTGCCCCTGCACACCTGCAACGCACAAGAGACCACAGAGAACAGCCATTCATAGAATGAAACCCCAAAAAGCTGTGGGCATAACGGACAAAACCCTGAGACAAAACCCTACGGATAGGCTGCAGCCCAAACACTTCTTCAGCTGGCTCTGAGACTGTCTCATGCCCTCTGTGCCAGCAGTGCCACGTCCAGTTACTGAGGAAGGGGCCAAACTGAGATGTGTGTCTCTCCGTGCAGACAGATGCTACGTTCCCTTCCAGTTCTGCATCTTCCTACAAAAGATCATGCAGTAAACTGTGAAAGCAGCAGCTATGCCAAGCCTCTACCTAAACACACAGTGCCAAGGCAAACAGCCAGCTCTGCATGCCACCTTCCCTTGTCACAGCAACGGCTGCAGCATGAGCTGGCCTTCTGCAGAGCCACCATCACGCTTTACTAACTCCATTCAGTTGGCTCCTAACCCTGAAATACAGTAATGATGTTTGTGTCTTTGTAAAGGGCTGCATAGAGAAAAATCAAGTCAGCACTGAGAAGAGAGGAGCAAGCATGTGCTGAGCAGGCTCTGTGCTCGCTGACAGGGACAGTGTGCACAGCAGCAGGTCCTGGGAGAGCAATCCTTCAGCATCTCCCTGCCAAGCGTGCCACGTCACAGGACTGGCACCTGCACAATGAACAAAGCAACTACTGAGGACAGAATACATCCCAAATCGATTTCTTGTCACCTGTGGAAGCTGTATCTCCATAATAAAAACAACAGTCACCATTGGCTTGGGCTGGGTTTGAAGCAACAGCCTCCTGCAGCATGTAAGGAGCCTCTCTCACACACTTCTGCCCAGTACACGGCTTGAGCTGATAGGGTCTGTACTTGCAGTGTTGTATCTGCTTCTGGAAGCTGAACACTTTCCCATTCTATTCTATAAAACACCCTTCTCTGGCCCAGAAAGAGCTTAAGGATCGATGGCTGAGGAGCCAACGCAGAGAACAGCTGCCCACACCAACAAAAGGACACGGCTTGTCTCAGCCTTTTCCAAGGGCTAAAGGTGGCAAGGAAGGAACCAAGGAGGCAATGACATATTTAGACTCATTTCCCCAAACTGACACGTAAGCAGTGGCACACATCCCCTGGGAGAAGAGTTGTTCCCTTCTGCCCAGCTGGGGAAGCTGGGGCAGAGGTGATGCCAGGATGAGGGCTGCTGCTTGCCCCAGGACCAGGCACGGCCCTTCCGAGGCCAAACAGTGCCACACTGTGGCAACACACGGGCTGCTCCACTCCTTCCCAGACACGGAGCTGCAAAAACCACCGAGATGCAGCGAGGAAGAAGGTAAGAGGCCAGAGCTTCAAGGAGTGAGGAGGCCAGAGCTTCCCGAAGAGCTGCTGTCTTTATGCAGCCACAGCTTTGCAGCTCAGGAGCTTTGGCAGTGACACAGACTGAAGTGTTCCTGTTCACCTGCTTCTTTTCAATCCACATTGATTTGCTGATGTGGCCACAGCATAGCTCTGTAAGCCAATTGTGCCAGACACAAGTGGAGTGCTGCACCACAGCAGGCACAGGCAGAATACAAACACCCTGGATGCCAAAAGCAGCAGTGCCCAAAGCTGGGCCTGCAGCTCCCCCTGCCCTTTTGCCATTACGTTTCTGATTGTGCAGCCTCTGATGATCACAAGGCTCACGCTCTCCAGAAGCCAACATTTCAAAGAGATGAAGAAATCAAGACTAATGGTAGTAATCAGACACACAATCTGGACAGGCATTACCAGCAACCTGCACTTCAGAGAGCACAGTCCCCCACTGAACAGATCAAGGGCAAGTTCTGGCAAACAGCACTGCATTAGGAACAACAAGACATCACTGCCCCCAGCTTTGCTAGCCATTACACTACCTCACATGAGAACACTGCAGAAGAGAAACCCCTAGTGCCTTGAAAACACTTGCAGCATCTTATGTCACAGAATCCTCATCAATGATTTATGAAGAGGCTAAAGCTTGGCACATTCCTTTCAATGATGCTGAGGAAGTAAAAGGTCTCCAGAAGAGAAACTGAGGAGAGGGAAAACAACCAAGGGCAGTAACGTCTTAAAAATGCTGCAGTGATGTGCCAGAGCTTATCTTTCAGAGCTCCAGGACTTCACCCCAGTTCCACCCAGTTGAAGTCACAAACTAGTTATGAAAGTGCAATCGTATCTGGGAAGCTCTGGGCCCCGCAGTATGTGGGGAAGGTCTTCCCAGTTCTGCTAAATTCACATCCTTAACAGCCATTTTAGGACAGCCCAGAGCTCCCTGGCAAGTTTTCTTGCAAGCCTCATGTGCCAAAGCAGTACAAGGATTCCTAGAGGATGAGCTCCCAACCACCACTGCCTTCGCCTGCATTCCTGGGCCTGACAAACAGAGTTCACTCAGGCTCCTCTTGCAAGGTACAGTGCTCAAATAGACTGACAAGAGATACCATTAGTCACATCTTCTTTTATCCTTGCCAAAGGCAGGCACTAGCTTAGTCTCTCAGCAGAACAAGTAATGCAAATCTAACACCTACACTGGAAATTAAAGCCCTGGTTTTCCCATTCCCAGTGCAAACCTCCAATCACCTGGCACTGGGACAAGTGACCCACTTCCAAAACAAGCCTCGGAACTTACAGGGTTCAGTGTTAACCCTGGTCTTCAGCATCTGATCTCATTTCCCACTGGCAACCTCACCCAAGTCAAAGCCCTCAGCAGAGACATTTCACAGCATCTTCTGTCTGTGCCCCTCCTATTCCATATCAGCCACACCAACACAGGCTGCCAAGAAACGGATGGTAACAACATGCCTTAAACACAAGAGGCACGAGGTCACCAGCTCCTCAGCCTGACCCAGGCACAGCTCCCATAGGGGAAGCCAAAACACTGGAAAATTTAGCAACAGGAAAGCAAAACAGATCCAGTGTCATTCCATTGCATTCCAAACACATGACACCAAAGCCAACTGCTGCCTCCTGCAGTACTCACGTCGCTGGGGCTGAGGTTCCCAAGCCCGTTGTCCTGCTCAGAATCCCTGCTGGAGTCCAGGCCTTGGGAGGAGCGGGGGTGGGAGGGATGGATCCAGATCTCCAGCCGCGTGGCATCGTCTCCGACTTGTCGCAACGTGGACTTCTTGCCCTTTCCCCGCCGGTTGGGGCTCACATCCAGCACCTGGTGTTTCCTCTGCTCCATTTGCTCAGCCTGGGCAGATGGGATAGATTCCAATCACCCAGGGAATCAAAGATCAGGAAAAGTGTATAATTTCATTGACATGGAGAAATGAGCCCTCCCCTCTGCTCCAGAACCACGGTAACTCATTGACAGGTCCAGAATGGGGATTCTGACACTGAAGGACAGTGCAGGTGAGAGGTTTGCACCTCCAACTTTTCCCAGGACAAAAAAAGATGTGTCCAGTCCTAGGAGTGACAGCCAACATGCTCCTGACTTCCCTCTGGGGCACAAAGGGACTGTAGCCTCTCTTGCCCACCTCAAAAGGTGGTGGGGCATCTATGGCACAAGGCAACGATCATGCTGCATGCTAAGGCCATGCTGCAAATCACACCAACCAACAGCCCTTGCTGAGCTTGGCTCTTCTACAGTTTGTGCCCCATAAAACAGAGATTCAGCTGTCCAAACAACCCCAAAAGCAGCCTGAGCAGAGACAGAAAGGACACCATCATTCTGCCCCTATCATTCACTTCCCAATGTGTAATTTCTTACAAGTGGGTAAGTGATGACTCTAAGTCCAAAAGCCACCATCACCCTCCTCTCTGGATCACAGCTCTGCAGCACAGGCAGCTGCAGCATCCTGCAGCCCAGCTCCAAGACTCACCTTGCGTTTTGTCTCTTCAAACAGACTCATGAGGCTCTCCTTGGCTGTGAGGATGGGGTTACTTGCAGCCAGACTACGCATGTAATAGTAGACAGCATCCAGCTTTCTCCTCTGCAAAAACACAACCAGACTCAGAGCTGTCACTCACCTGGGGGCATTTGGAGCCAAGCTCCCACACACTTCTGCCTCCCTGTCCCTCAGTGTGTGTTCCCTGCCCCTCAGTACTGCCTGGTACAGACAGACATGCAGATTAACACCATGAAAAGTAGGATGTTGAACTTTCCATGTACATCCTCAGCTGTCTACACCCACCAGCACTGAGCACAAGCCCTCTGCCAGGGTTAGAGAACACAGGTGACACTGCAGCCTGCAGACTCACTCTAGCCCCGAGGCTTCTACAGAAGCCACCAACTCAGAGGCTCACACCAAACTTGCCAGACATGATGGTAAAGTGCAAAGGTATAAATACTGAAGCCCTGAAAGTTCAGGAAATAACTCTTTTCAATGCCACTGTGAATATGGGAACGATGCCACTTGACTTTTACAAAGAGCAGAGGCCTGGGAAGATTAAAGGGTTTGCCAGACTCCTGCCAGTTTCGGGGCAGGATGTCCCCCACATCTCAGCCTGCAGCTGGGCCAATGCCCTCACACACAGCCATTTAAGGTTCTGTCCACAGGCTGCTGGCCTCACAAACCATCACAGAGAACAAGACACTTTGCTGCTCCAAACCCCACCAGGGAATCAGAAAGGTCATTCCCAGCCATGAAGGAAACACACTTCTGAACTCTGCAGCTCTGAAGTGCTCTGCTGTAAACCACAATCTTTCAGTGTTGCAAACAGGCTGATCCCCACCAGCTTTTGGGTCCCAGCTTCCATTATCTGCTGTCACACCTTCACTGAATTCAGTTTATCTGCATGGCTGCAGCAACCAGCAAAACTGAAACCTAAGAAAGTCGCTTCGACCAGTCCAATGAAGACATGTCAAACAGAAACAGCATCCTCGTGACAGCACAGCGCTGAGCACAAAAATCTCACTTAGAACTTTAAACACAATCCATTTTGAAAACATTTGCACTCTCAACAGCCCACAGAACAGTCCCCAAAATGCCCACAGCCTGAGGGACTAGCATGTATCTAACAAAGCTGCCTGAAGCCACAGCAGCTGGAACTCACACAGCACATCCTGTCATCAGCTTTTTTTCTTTTTAAAAAAGAAAAAAAAAATCCCCAAACAACTGGGAGCAGTGCCCTAAACAATGCCTTTCTCCACCAGATGGAATCTCACAGCCACCCCAGAGGCTCTGTTTCCTACATCCATGCACGATGAGCCTCTTACCGTGTAGATGGCCAGAAGCGCCAGCTGGTTGTACGGGCGGCCGTTTTTGGGAGCAATTTGCTGAGCCTTCAGGTACCAGCTGAGGAAGAGAAGAACCAGATTAAAAGGTTTCTTGAAAGGACATTGGGTTGTGAATTCCCCTCATAGCACAGTGTTGGCAGACCTGCAGGGAACAGGCCCTTTTGCACAAGTGCCCTCTGCCTGCAAGAGCACGCACGGGCAGTGAGCCTGAGCCTGGCCTGGCAGCTGGGGCACAGCACAAGACAGAGGGGCAGACACAGCTGCAGAAGGAAACTGTCTTGGCTCAGCCCAAAGAGAAGCATTTAACCAGATCCAGCAAGTGTTGTCAGGAGGATGGAGCCAGGCTGTTCTCCAATGACAGGACAAGGGGCAACAGCTACAGCCGGAATATAAGAGGTTGCTATGAAATACAGGGAAGAATTCCTTCCCAGTTGAGGTGAGGGAGCCCTGGAAGAATCTGCCCAGATGGGCCGTGGAGTCTCCTTCTCGGGAGACATTCCAAACCCCCCTGGACGAGTTCCTGTGTGACCTACTCTAGGTGGCCCTGCTCTGGCAAGGAGGTTGTACTGGATGAGCTTTCAAGGTCCCTTCCAACCCTTCAGATTCTGTGATTGTGTTGTTCCTTGTGCAGCCTCAGGCACAGAGAACTGGCTACTCAGGGAACATTTCGCTCAGTCTCCCTTTTAGCTCTGTGGCAGCTGAAACCAAACCCTCATGTTCCACAGCTCGTTTCCTGTATTTTCAAGATACTTGATCACCTCAAGAGAAGCAGCATCCATTCAGTGAGACTCTATTCATCCCTCCACTCTCCCATTTCCCTTCAACTGTATTATCCACTCCCCAGCTTCTGTCGATCCCACACAGGTCCATCAACACTGTCCAGACACATCACGAACCCACTACATTCCCTCCAGGTTCCCTGAGGTATCAGCACACTCCATGACATGCACAAAATCAGCAGCTTTCCCCACCCTGCTCCCCAAACCTCCAGAGATTTCAGGGCTCCATCCCCCATGCTGGGTTCACTCATTCCCCAAGCCTTTAGTCCAGAGAAAACATCAGAAAGAGTGACAGGAAGCAACAAGTGCCAGTAACTCCTGATGCAGTCAGAACATATGGAAACCTCTCCCAGCTGAAAAGCTAACCAGAAAACACACCAGCCATTGTGCCAGCCTCAACAGCATCAACCCTCCCTGCTGCAAGATCAGCACAAGACAACCTCCACCCTAGATGGCTGAAGGATGACTGGATGTGCTGTCTAACTCTCTAGGACAGCAAATCAGTCCAGGCTATATCTTTCAGCTTCACAGAGTTCAACACAGTAAAGAGGAGTGGAATTAATTCTTTGGCTAGAAGCAAGTTGAAGCAAGAAATGAGATACATCCATTGAAGGCAGAGGAAGAGCTGTGCTCAGCATTGCAGCAAAGAGGACAATACCTGCGGGCCTTTCCGTAGTTGGCAGTGTCATTTGCTTGTTCTCTGTACCTGCAGATGTCCCCTTGACAAATCATACACCTCTGAGCACTGATCAGGGCATACTTCACCTGGAAAGAAACATTCAGTACATCAGGTTGGACCTGCACAGCCCTGGCTGCCCTGCAGACCCAGCGAGCACACAGGGACTGCAGAGAGTCGAGAGGAGGTCGCTGACAACACTGAAGGTCTCACAAAAGGGCAGCAGAATGAAATGACACAGCTCCATGGCACTGGTTCAACATTTGTAGGGGACAAGCCAATCCCCTAAACATCTCCTCTCTTACAACAATGTCCTGTCTCTCTCCAGAACAGAGCTGTTGAGCCCGTGACCAATTTGAGGCCAGCTGTTATACAAACATCTCTCTCTGGGAATGGAGCTGCACTAAAATATCCTTTAGCAGCTGTCCCTCACAGCTCAGGGCAACGTGCTGTCCAGTGGCAGGGAGGCAGCACAACTGTTAAGCTTTCTTTGTGTGTTATTCTGCATTCCATGGACAGAAATAAGAGCTGTGCAGTGCCTAAGGCAAAGTCAGGGTAGTTTTGAGCACATCTTTCCCTTTATTAGTCTCGGTCACAGAACTGGTGCAAACCTCAGAGTTCTTTGCAAAGGAAGCTAAGGAATATTAATGCACCAGGGCTGGTTCAACAAGTTCTCCACCAGCTGACAAAGATTCCCTGCAAACATACTGCCATCTGTTCAGAGTACAGCTGCCTAGCTCTTGGCAAGGGCAGCACGCTGGCTTTTTGCGTGTTGCACACGATGAAGAGGATGGGAAGCCTCCAGGAGGAAGCCAACCTACCATTTTCCTCAGAGGCTTGCTGCGGATGGCCATCCCATCCATGTAGTCCTCCAGCTTGAACTGGTATGACACTTGCAGCTTTTGGAGTAGGCCATCAAAAAATGAGGTGCCCTGCAAAGCACACACACACACACATGCTGGGATGTTACAGCCTTTCTGACAACGAGCAAAAAATCACCTCACTGTGCCAGCCACCTCTCTCTGAGGTTTGGGCTGTTTCTCTTCAGAACACAACCAGGAGGTCAGGGGATTCTCAACCTTTTCAAGACTGAGCTAGAAAATTCTTAAGACTCACCGGATTCAGTGTTTGAAGCGTCCTGTTTTGAGCAGGAGGGTTGGGCTGAAGCCCTCCAGCAGTCCCTTCCCATCAACCTAATTCTATAAACCAAGTTCTCTCAGACCTGTCAGGCACCTTCTACAAAGGGTTAACTGAAGCAAACTTCATAAAGATGGCACAAACACCTCCAGGCATGTTTCTCTTTATTTCCACTTCAGGACATTCATTTCAGTTTTGCTTAGGTCACTTTCTACTTAACAAACACACCAAAACAAACCTGGCTTAAATGGTAACAAATGTCCGCCTGGACCTACATCTGCCACACATTAACCCATAACCTAGCATGAGGATGGCCTAAAACACACACACAGATACCAACAGGGTCAAGAAGGTGAAGTTTTCTAGTTATACCTCCCCCATCTAAGCCAACGGCACCCAAAGGTTTATGGATGTTTCCCTCTTCTTACCTCATCTAGAAGCTGAAGGAGTTTGTTCCGAATTTCTTGGGCATTTTCCCCCTGAGGGTCCTTGAGAAGCTGCCGGAATTTCTCAATCACTTGGTAGAATGCATTCTTCCACAGCAGCTGGTCCACGTTCTGGGTATCAGAGAACTCAATATCCATCAGGATGCACCGTTCATACAGCTGCAGCATCTCCACCCTACAGGGAAACACAACCAGCAGGTCAAAATGACAGCAACCACCCAGCCCAGGCCTGAGGTGCCAGGGCACACGTGCCAGGCTGCCTGCTGCTCTTCATCCAGGCAGCATGAGCCAGCAGCAGCACAGCTGGCTGCATGCTACAGCTAATCGGTGCTTCCACACACGTCCCAGAGGGAAGTGGGAGCTACTGAAGTCAAACATCTTTCCAAGACAGGACTATCTCCCTCCTACGTGTGCACCAGAAGGGAGCAGGACCTGGCAAAGAGCAAGGAGTTTTGTTACAGTTCGGCCACTGGAAATGCAAGGCAATGCAGCTGGGCAACACCTGGTAAGCACAAGCCAACAGTTGCCACCCTGAAGCCCACGATGCAAAGCTGACAGCAGATAACTCGGGACAGGTAAGAAAGCAGAAGTCTGTCAGCAAATCCTGAAAGCACGTTGAGAGCAGTGGAACTGAAAGAGATCAGCTCCAGCTAGAGCAAGAACCCCAGAGCTGCAGTGGGTGCTTGTCCAGCTCCTCCGTGTCCCTGTGATGCAGGTAATGCATCCCACAACTGTAAGAAGGCACAGCTCTGAGCCCAGGCAAATGCTACCTCACCCACAGTTCCCTCCTGATGCCCACACATCACCAGCACACAACACATAGACCACAGAGCATCCAAAGCTGTCAAGACACTGCCCCCATCCCTCAGCCCCTGATGTACCAGATCCCCAAGGAGAACAGTTGTAGTAGTTGCCCTGAGCAGTGACTCAGTCACACCCCTCCTCTCCAGCACAGCCACAAACCTCAGCTGGGTCATCTTCTCCAGCCCCTCCGGGCTGATGCGGTCTCTGGAGAGCAGATTGCTGAGCTGCTGCTCCTGGTTCCCAGCTTCACGGAGGAGTTTGCTGAGCTCCTGCTGCTGCATGTTCCTCATCTGCTGCTCCATCTCGGGACTCAGAGGAGTTGGGGGCAGTGGGCCACACATGTAGCCCCCTGCCTGGCCAGGGTACCCGGGGTAATAAGCTCCTGGGTACACGCCATTGCTTGGACCCATGGGATACTGCAGGGAGTACCCACCGTAGGGATACTGGGCCCCTTGCCCAGAGGCACGAGGGTAATAGTAGGGGTTGTCAGAGTTCTGGAATTTGTAGTAGGATGCCTGAGCCTGGCGGGCTTCCCCCCAGGAGGTAGGGCTCACTTCATCATCCGTGTCTAGAAAGTGAAGCTGAGCAGTCTGGCTCTTCAGGGCAGGTTTTTGGTCCGGGTTATTTGGGTCCCACAGCCTGCGAGCCGTGCCGCCCCGGCCCCTGCTGCGCGGCCCTTTGCTGCTGGCACTGCTGAGCAGGAGCCTGGGCCCGGGGTGAGTGGGCTCTGGGGAGCCCACACTGCTGGCAGACAGGTCCGTGTTGGCAGGCAGGAATAGAATCCCACGGCCCCTCCCTTGGGGCTCTCTGCTCTGGCTTCTCGCCTCCAAAGCCTCTGAGTCATTGCAACTAACAAACGCCTTCAGGGGCTTTTGTTTCTCTGCCTCAGCCAGACTGATGTCCCTGCTCATAGTTTTGCTGTCAAACGTGACTCGAAAGGCTCCCTTGGCCTCTCTGCCGTTGCTGCTCCACTCGCTCTCGCTCCTCAAAGCTCGAGTCTGCTTTTTCCTGTCCAAGTCCCTGCCGCAGACATACGCTTCTGACTCCTCGATCCTGTCGTCATCCAAGGAGTCCGTGGAGGACACAGAGAGCTGCTTCCTGGCACGCAGCCTCTCCCGGGCACGCTCCTGCCTCCTCTCCACCCCATCCACGAGCGGGGCTCCGTCCACGCTGTTGCTGCTTCCAGCTGAGCTGGTGCTGCAGGTGCGGTAGCGGCTGCGGCGCTTGTCGGAGCGGGAGTAGCGTTTGGTGGAGCTCAGCTTCCCATGCAGCACCTCCTCACTCGTCCTCTTCATCCTCTCACCTCGCTCCAACCGTCTGCCTTTTTCTTCCCTGGAGGTTTTGACTCCTTCCCTTGCCTGGCTCCCCTCTCTATCCTCCTTGCTTGATTTGGTTTTCCTGTTGTTGTCTTTTCCAGTCCCTTTCTCAGCCTCCTCATCTCTCTCCACTTTCAGCTGCTCCATCCTGCTGGTGACTTCCTCAGCAGCTGAGCGCAGGGACGGTTCTTTAGCAGCTGAATGCAGGCGTTTCCCAGGCTGATAGATCTGCTGGTCTGGCTTCTTGGTTCTCCTCGTGGTCTTGGGACACCACTCATCTGGGGTGGGCTGCTTGGATGAGCTTTCCTGGCTCTGAAGACCACCTTTAGTCCCTGTCTCTTCGTTTTCCTGTGAAGGACCATTGTGCTTGGGGCCATCAGCTTTGCTGAAATCCTCCATGACTGGAGCCCCCCCTCCCAAAGAGCCCTTGTCGCTGGCACTCTCCTCCTTGCCCTCCTCAGCTCTGCTCCTCTCCTCTGAGGCCTCTTGCTTTGGCAGCACAAGTTTGCTCCTCAGTCGGGAGAGTCCGGGCTTGTAAATCTCCAGGTCTGGCCGCCTGTTGTCTCTGCGCTGCCTCGGCTCCTTCCCCTCCTTCATGGTTTCTAAGGAAAAAAACAGATAAAAGAAAACTATTCCCACCATAAACCAGCCAGGGGCAAAAAACCATCACCACAAATATCAAAGGGATATTAAAGTAAAGCCAAAGAGCCCATCACCCTCAGGGCAGGTCTAAGGGAACAGATCTGAAAAGTCCGTGTCAAGATTTACAGCAAGTCACAAAGAAAGAGCAGAAAATGTCAGAAAGCCTCACATAGCTGATCCAGTCCTTGGCTGGACCCACTTACGAAACAAATCCTGCAACAGGTTTTGCCTCAAAGCACCAACAAGCTGAGAGAAAGCCAAATAAAGCCCAACGCGGGGCCTGAGCACACATAAACACGAGCAGGGCACACAGGGTGAGGGAGCCTGTGTCTAAGGGTGCTGCCTGCTCCAGCACAGCCTCTGGAGCCCAAGGGCCGTTACCCCTCTCTGGTTTCTCTCCTCCTCCTCTCTGACTGTCCTCAGGTAAAAACTCGCGGATGAAACCATCCCGGGGAACCGGGAACTAAACGTGTAACTAATGCCGGGCTGCTCGGCGCTGCCTCAGCTGGTTCCCCGCGTCCCGTCGGCCTCAGCCCCACCACAGCCACCGCTGCCAGCCCCCCAGCCCCCGAGAGCACACACAGCCCCTGGCTGGGCCCCCTGGCCCCCGAGAGCACACACAGCCCCAGGCCTGGGCCCCCCGGTCCCCTGAGCACACACAGCCCCAGGCCTGGGCTGCCCGGTGCC
>WBNH01002738.1:42887-53473 GCA_013401255.1 Urocolius indicus
GGCTGGGGGGGGGCGGGGGGAGGAGCGATGGGATGCACAGGCGGCAGCCACCGCCCGCCCGACAGCGTTTTATGGCGTAGTTCTGTGTACACGTATTGATACCGGCCAGGAACAGCCCTGCGGGCCGCGGCGGCTGAGGACAGGCCCTTCCCCGAGCCCCTTGATAAGGAGTTAACAATCACACACCCCGCTCTACCATCAGCTCAGGGCTGTAGGGGTTAACAATCACACACCTCGCTGTACCATCAGCTCGGGGCTGTAGGGGTTAACAATCACACACCCCGCTCTACCATCAGCTCAGGGCTGTAGGGGTTAACAATCACACACCTCGCTGTACCATCAGCTCAGGGCTGTAGGGGTTAACAATCACACATCCCGCTCTACCATCAGCTCGGGGCTGTAGGGGTTAACAATCACACATCTCGCTGTACCATCAGCTCGGGGCTGTAGGGGTTAACAATCACACATCCCGCTGTACCATCAGCTCGGGGCTGTAGGGGTTAACAATCACACATCTCGCTGTACCATCAGCTCGGGGCTGTAGGGGTTAACAATCACACATCCCGCTGTACCATCAGCTCGGGGCTGTAGGGGTTAACAATCACACATCTCGCTGTACCATCAGCTCGGGGCTGTAGGGGTTAACAATCACACATCCCGCTGTACCATCAGCTCGGGGCTGTAGGGGTTAACAATCACACATCTCGCTGTACCATCAGCTCGGGGCTGTAGGGGTTAACAATCACACATCCCGCTGTACCATCAGCTCAGGGCTGTAAATTACGGCTTGTTTAGAATGTTTTCTTTTTTTCTTTGCTCGTGGCGAAGGCTCAAGGGCTTTAACAACCTGTTCTGCACAACGTGTATCTGATCAAGGTGGTCCTTGAATATCACGTCTTGCCCAGTGCTTGGGTGCTTGTTTCAATTAATTAAAACTGGTTAGCACTAGTGTTGCAGGTGTGGAAGAACGCCAGTACTGCCAGCTCAGCAAAACCGACTGAGGGGTGAACAGTGCAACCTGAGGAAGACTCGCAGCCTTCCTCCAAAAGACCACCCACTGCCCACGCCATGGAGACCTCTGCCCAGCTCTGATCTGACCCTCTGCACAAGCGCTGAGGAGATAAGGACTAATTAACATACGAGGCGAGGGGAGGCAGGGAGTGGGTGATGTGCTTGTGGGATATTCATGATTTGGGGTGTATAAATATGAACATGTGACCCCTCAGGGCATGCACGCTTGGTGGAAGGATCCCCCATGCATCCGGCGCCGCAATAAAGAATATCTTGCTACTGAAATTATCAGCCTCATTCTTTGAATCACCCTCCGGGCCGGGCTCATCCACAACGGTGGCTCCGGCCCCTGCACACACCATTGGGCAGCCCTCCAGAGCTCGCCCCTGCCCCTGCTCAGGGACGTCCCTCAGGTTGTTGCTGGAAACACGAGCCCCGCCTGGTCACCCCAGGAACAGCGGCAACGGCGTTAAACATTTACAGTGGTGCCGCAGCTGCCAACCTCAGGGACATGCAGGGCAGCTGCTGCTCTGAGCCTGGATGGAGCAACTGCAGGGGAGGGGAAAACCAGGTTCCTACAGGCCCCTGTTTCCTCTCAGCTCAGAGGAGTCACCCCCCTCTTTTCCTTGTGTGAAGAAAGCAGCACGTCAGCAGCAACACAGGTTTGTTCTTTATGGATCCTTTTCTACCCCTAAAAGCAGGATTGTCTGGCTAAACCTTGGAAACTCCAAAAGCCACATGGACAGTGTCCTACCTGAGAGCAAGGGAGACACAGACCAGTGACAAACACTGTCTAAGCAGCAGTGATGAAGTCTCTCTGCCGAGGTGTGCACTGGTGGCAGGGCAGCATATGAGTCTCTCCTGCTGTCACTTCCAAGGCTGTTTGTCCATCAGCCAAGGTGGCCCCCAGCACTGCCTGGCAGAGCCAAATGGGAAGAGGCAATAACTAGGATATGTCTAAATCAAGAAATACAACAGTCCTGTGTGTTAGTTACACCTTGTCATTTAAGCAAGAGCAGGGAAAGGAGCGAGGTTTTAGACTTTCTGCTGAGGGTTCCTACCACAAAACTCCTGTAAACCACCCAGAAACCCTCCCACCACAGAGGCTGACACATCTCTCCACATCTCTGCAATCCTCAGAGCTGCCCAGAGCCTCTCTGGCTTGTAAGAAAAGCCAATATCTGATGAGCACTGTGGCCCAGGCCCTACACAGCTACAAGCAAAACTCCCACAAATCCTCACATTGTTAAGTTTACAGCTGTTTCTCTGCCCTGAGTGGTTCTGCAGAGCCCTCACACTACCCAACAAAATAAATCACAACCTGCTGAGCAAGCAGAAGCAGAAAGCCAAGCACCACCTCACTGGGGCTGACAGCACTGCAGGTTCAAACAAGCTGTTCTTGCCCAAGCAGAAAGCACCAAGGAAGGAGGGTTACAGCCAGAGTATGAGCAGGGAAGGATCCTCCAGCAGCTGGGACATGAGCCCTTGCAGGGGGAGGATCCCTTCCAGCTCTACTATATGATCACAAGACCGCATGGCAGCCTGTTGCTGCCAATTCACCTTCCCTGCCCAGTGCTCTCTGCCAAAACAGGCTTCACACCACTCTAGCACACAGCTCTGACAACCTGTGCAAGCAGGAGCAGAGCTCAGGCTGCTCTGCCACACGCTGGCTAAAGCCCAGACAGCAGCTGCACTGCAGGAAGGCTGAGCTCACATTCCTGCTCCCTAGGACAGCCTCACTGCTGCCTGCTGAAGCAGCAAGAAGTCTGGGCTGACCCCACTTTCCTTCCACACTGCTGAGGAGGGGGGGCGAGGAGCCAGGGCAGGCTGAATGCAAAGCCTAGGCCTTGGTTTATAAAGGAAAACTGGTTGCAACTGGAAGGGCCAGTTTATTCAAGAAACCTCACATTGCAGAGAATTCACAACACGTTGGAAAGGGTCCAGGTCTGCTCATGGGGGAGTGCCAGTCTTCTGCAGCAGCACTGATCTATGTCCCCAGCAGGTGCCACAAAGGTAAGGGTTAACTGTAACACAGCTGATGTTTACAAGCAGCCTGAGAGAGCCAGTATTAAAGTTCAGAAAAGCCTCCCCATTAGACAACAGTTAAAACAAAACAAAACAAAACAAACTGGTTTAAAATGTTTAAAAGCTCAAAGTGTTCTTGGCTGCAGCATAATGGGGAGGGGCAGAGGTCTACACCACACAGGGGGCTCGTGGGCCTCGGGCTGCTCTACCAGTGAAGGCCGGAGGGAGGGGTCTTCTCATCTTTGTTGCTTTCCAGAGAAAAGGGTGGGATTCGGACATCAAAGTGGGAGCCATCAGGCCTCTCAAATCGAAAAGTACCCCTGCAAAATAATGGCAGAGATCACACTGAGGCCAGGGACAAACACAGAGAGGAATCATCAGCAAGAAGGTGAGACATGAGCTCTTCCATGTCCCGTGCAGGGACTCTGTTCCAGCAGCAGGCACATGACATTTGCCTGCCCAGAGGAATCCTCCAGTGGGAGACTCCCGAGTGCTTTCCAGCACATCTCATACCCATTTCCTGACTAAAGACGCTGTGGTTGGAGCCTCCAGGAGCTAAGTGCACTCCACACACCTGCAGCAGTGTTTACCCAGATCCTACTCCACAGGGGACACGAGCCTCTGAGCTATTTTTACACACTGATGACACATACATTTCTTGGCAGAACCTCTCCCAGTGTCTGTGACAACACGAGATCCCATCACAGATGGAATTTGGAAGAGCTGCTGCTTTGCATTTCAGAAAGGGCATTTCAGAACTGGATCTGCCTGTCTCTGTACAAATTGTTTACTGCCCTGAACTACAGACCACTGTGCTGCAGAACACATCACAGGCAAGAGGATCCTGCAGATAAACTAACAGGTTCTTACGATGGAGAGGACACCAGAAGTCAAGCTGAACAGCTTCTGAGCTGCAGAACCTTTCCCTCTCTTCAGGGTGCATACGGAGAAGGAAAAACTACTGAACAAGCTGGTTTTACTCCCCAAGGTATGCATTCAGGCAATTCAAAATGCTTAACATGGCAACAAGGGCATATCCTATAGGCAAAGAGCTGCTCTCTTGCTTTTCCCAACTCAAAGGCAGCTTGAGTCTGAAATGGATTTACTTAAAGAAGGAAAGCCAGAAAGAGCTGTCACATCGGTGGCAAGAGGTGGCTGTGCAGTTCCTGTCCACACAGAGGTGACACTCACTGTGTTAACCCAGCAAGACAAAAGGAAACTGCTTTAATCCCGTGGCACGGGAAAAGAACAACTCAGCCAAACACTTTCCTACTTGCACCTGAACACCAATTAGACCGAAGGTCTAAATCTGGCCTAAATGGGGAATAACCCCATGTGCCAATTCCTTGTGGACACAGAACTGCAGAACTTCACTCAGGGGTAGAATCAAAGCCCAGTCCTCTCCAAAGAGAGAGGACACCAGCACTCACATCCCTGCCGCCCAGGGAATCACCAGCATGAAGCCTTGCCTCTTATGTCAAGGACTGAAAGGGACAGGAACTGAGTACAGCAGAAGATGACAGAGAACCACTTCAAGTCTTTTCAAATCCAGTCTAGCACAGCCCACAGAACAGGATGAATGAGACTGGAACCTCCCTTGGTGCGGAAAGAAACCAACAGATGTTCTTATAACTAACTGAGATATTGCTCTAATGAAGCTCATGAACATTTTAACTGTCATCCAATCCACTTCCACCCACCTTTCAGCCATAAATCCAGGTTGCAAAGTGCTGGGGGCTCCTACATCTAAACCACTACGGCAGCAACAAGAGCCTCTTACCACATGTGGCCGCTGGATGCCTGCAGGGAGACGTGACTGCTGTACTGAAACGCCGGCTGCTCTTTGGATAGAACTGGCTCCTGAGAAGACAAGGAGACACCACTCTGCATCAGCAATGCCTCTGAACGTTTCTCCACACACAGGCACCAATGGGAAATGGATACAGTGAGAGGAAAAAGCAGAGATCCACACCTGAGCATTGCCACCAGTCACACAGTAAATAGCCTGTTCGGTGGCACAGATTACTCCAGTTTCCCCATTACCTGTCATTTAAGATCACTCTCTAACACTCAGTGTGATGTTTCAGGGCTAACCAGAAAATTAGGGGACTGGAACGTTTCTGTGATGAGGAAAGGCTGAGAGACCTGGGGTTGTTCAGCCTGGAGAAGACTGAGGGGGGATTTCATCAGTTCTTACAAGTCCCTGAAGGGTGGGTGTCAGGAGCATGGGAACAGTCTGTTTTCTGCTGTGGCCCATAACGGGACAAGGGGAAACAGGCACAAGCTGGAACACAAAAAAGTTTCCCTTAAACACGCAAAGGAAAACTATTTCACTGTTGAAGTGAGGGAGCCCTGGCCCAGGCTGCCCAGGGAGGGTGTGGAGGCTCCTTCTTGGGAGGTTTCCAAACCCACCTGGACACGTTCCTGTGCCCCCTGAGCGAGGGGAAGCTGCTGTAGCAGGGGACTGAGCTGAGCTCTGGAGATCCCTTCCAACCCCCACCACTCTGGGATTCTCACATACTAACAACAGATCAAAAGCTCATGTGATATTTTTGTTTGTTTCCCACTGCCAGTTTCCTACTTCCACTGCCCACTGGGGCAAATCAACCCAAGTGAGAGGACTCCACTCCTCAAAAGCAACTCCAGGACACTCACCCTTCCTACGACACCACGGCCCCTGACTGTCTCCAGGGTGCCAGACAAGCTGAATATCCTCCAGTGCCGCTCTCGGAGCTGAACCACTTCGCTGTCCAGGTTCTCCAGGCGAATACAGTAGCGCCACTGGACAGAAGAAAGACTGTTATCAAGAACTGGAATCAGCTGCAAACAGCTGATAACCCACAGCCAATCCTGGGAAACAGTTGCCTGGCAAGATCTACTTTCCCTCAGAGCTTGTCACACAGCAATGATGCCCCAGCAAAGAAACTCCTTCCCTGTAGAGGCTTCGTGAAACAAAAGGCACTTACCCAGTAGACGTGGGAATTCTGGGCTTCCTGTCAATAGGGGAAGAAAAAAGAGACTTTAGCAGCTACCCTTCAAGGCCTGGGGCCAAAAACGTCTTGAGCTGTCAGCACAAGTCCAGGGGCTCTCAGCCTGTGCTAGACTGACACTGACAACTCGCACGAGCACAAAGGCAGCTCTGCTGTCAGCTGCTTCCTGGCACTAGCTGTGCTCTACACATGTCATGAGCTGGGAGGTTTGCAAGGACCTTGTGACTACAGAGGGGGGATCTCCATGTTAATTACACACCTTCGACAGATCTACAAACACCCCATTCCTCCCAGCTCCTTGTGCACACACTGCTCTGTGCCCTCCCCTGCAGCCACTCCCTGGCAGGGCAGGGTGAGAAGCAGGAGCCCCTGCTGCTGTGCAGAGCTGCTCAGCAATAACCCAACATCCTGCAGCACAGACCCACAATACAGCCCTGGGGCAGCTCCTAGGAAGAAAATCAACTCTATCTCACCCAAAACCAGGACATAGCTAAACCCAGGCAGCTTTAGCCAAACCCTCAAACCCACATTAGAGCCAGAGAACAGGAGTAGACACCCACAGCACCTCATCCCTGGGCAGGACAACAGACATGTCTGGCATCACAGAGCACGTGGCCCTCGTGCCACCTTCCACACACACACACAGAGCTGGGACTCAGGGAGCACAGCACACAAGCTTTCCTAAATATCCTGCAGAACAGTGCTGGGTGTTTCTCATCCCATAAATAACAGGCAAAAGCCAACCTGCAGGAGCTGTTCTGCACAAACTGTGTGACAACCAGCTTCATGTTCACACCTCTGCTGGACATCGCAACGAATTCACAAGCGTGACTAAAGAGTCATTTCTCCAGTAAGGTGCCTTCAGTCAAAGCAGTCTTAGAAAAAGCTGCAAGTTGAGCAGGCTGCAGAGCTCACGTGGCCACATGCACCACAGACCTACCCTCATGCCCATGTAGAAGGGGATGACTGTGACACGGATGTTCTCTGTGGTTTCTCGGTGCACGTCAGACAGCTCCAGCCAGGGGTGGTTCTTCTCCTGCCACGCACACAGAGTGTCCCTTGCCACAAAAGGTGGAACTGTGGGGAGGGTAAAGAGAGTTTGTGAGGGGAGGCAGACTGTATCCAGCAAAGCAACTCCTTCCCCAGCTACAAAAGTTATTTCAAGAAGGTTTTACTGTAACAAAACCCAAACAGACCAGGATTCTTAGGCCATGTCTAAGATGATGGGCTCTAGGTGCTTGTTACAGAGTACCTCAAGCACCTGGGCTCTGAAGTTCCCTCTGCAGCCAGAAATTACCTTTTGTTTGGTCATACATGAGAAACCTCTCAAAGAGCTCGTGCTGGATGGGCACTTGATCAGTGGAGCTGTAGGGAAGGATATCCTCATGGCTTACGTAGTCTAGACCTGAAAAAGAAACCCCAAAGCCATTGAACTTCCCCAGCAAAGAGCAGCTCAGAAGCCTCCCATCAGAGATGTGTCACACTACTGAGATGTTAAAGAACAAGATTTTGGCAGCAGCAGCCAAAATGACATGCAAGCATGAAGGAAAAAGGCCAGTAATAACCCTTGGCAGTGCTCTGCAGGACCTCTCCTTAGACTCATTTCTCTGATACAGCCACCCTGCCTGGGCAGCGACTGCACTGCCACAAAAGGACGTGCCCAGGACCAGAAGAGACATAGCTGTCCTAGAAATGAAGTAGAATAACCCATATGCAAGAGGATATGAAGATGAGATCTTGTTCTCAAGAGCTCGAAGCAGTCGTGCTGCTGTTTCTAGCGCAGCCCTGAACCCCAGCCAGCCCCTGTGCAGGAATGTCCCACAGGAACTGCAGCTCCACTGCCAAGGGCTGCCTGCTGGTGACCCCTCTGACCTCCCCTCAGGACGATCTGCATCTCCACAGAGGTTACAGGTGAGTTCTACTTACCTGGTATGGCATAGAGGGCTCTGCTGTCGTCGTGATTTGCCAGGAACGTCACTGCTTCCGTCTGTGATCTCTGGGACTGAGAAAAACAGAGCTTCATGTCTTTCTGGGTGGCCACTTTCCAGCCACATTTCACTTTCCTTTTGTGGTTTCTAAAGTGTGGAAGGTTCATTTCATTTAACCAATTCACCTCAGAACATCTCTCCCTTTCACTCCTCTACACTAACTCTCCACTCCAGCTTAAGTGAAGAGCCCTTTCAGTGCTGCAGCCCACACTCACAGTGACCAAGGAGGAATGACAACAGGATGAGGAAGGGAGGTTGGAAAGGGAAAATGTGATCCAGGAAACAATCACAAGACATCCCAGTTCATCTTTCTCAGGGAAAACATAAATTAAAGAACAAATTTGTCCTAAAATTCTACACAATCAAGTTAACCATCTAAGCCTTTTCCCTCCAGTGCCTGTCCACCTCAAACATCGATGTAAGAGGAGGTATTTGAGTTCATCATCGAGATTCTTGGTTACTTACTATATGTGGACAGTCCCGGGCATCTATCAGCACCTGGTAGTAGGTGTGTGTTTTGCCCTTGACCTCTTTGGAGCCGTGGCCCGTCGTGTTCTCGCTCCTGAGGAGAAAAGCAGAGCACAGAGCTCAAGTACAGGACAGCAGCAAACTGTTGTTACCAGGACCAAGCACATTCACAAACAATTCTTTACCAAAACTACATTTCCCAGCCTGTAAGATGTGAAGACTCGTTTCAGCCACTCAGCAAACAACAGAGGAGCTGAGAGGACAAGCAACAGTGTTTGTCCCAGGCATGACAGCTCCTTCACACAACTCAAAAAGTTCTTCCTGCTCAGTCCAGTCTCCCCTTTGGGGTGGGATTCCCACTGGTTTGGTGTTCAGTTTATTTCCTTCGCACACAGACTCTGATTCCTTCCACTTTGACTCTGATTAACACAGAATCTCTCTTCTAGTTCCCATCCATGCAAAACAGACCAACCCCATCGTTCTCCTAAACAAGACTTCTTTACCCCAGCCAGGAAACTCGCTAGGAAATGTAAATGTAGCAGCACCAGAGCACACAGGGCAGAATAAATCCTTACTTCTCTGTGACAGGAGAAGCCACATCTCGATCGTAGAGCCTGGCTTGCCAGGGAAACAGCACTATTCCTCTGTAACCAAACACGCTGTGAAGGAATAGCTGAAGGGAACAAATCATTGCATTTGAATACACAGGAAGATTTCATCAGCTCAGGTACAACAGAAAACACGAATCCAAAAGCCCTTTTCTGAGAGTATTTAAAACAACAACTCCATGAACTGAGATAAAAACTAGAAGCACTGGCAAAGGGTGTGTGGGATGGAGAGAATCAGCACTGAGTGAAGCCAGGGCAGAAAACAAAAGAGGCAACACAAATAGTCTGGGATGAGAGAATGTGTTTGTCACCTCTATCCCAGAAAAGCAAGTGGCTAAACCAGTAACACAGTAACAGAAGAGCAAAAGCGCAGAAAGGAGAGCAGCATGGGAAGGAATGCTCAGGAAGGCAGGAACAGACCTGTGAGCCATGAGCACACAGTGACAAGTTCGGTTGTTATTTCTCCAATTCAGCCTCTGCCTTTTCTGCTTCGAGAGGGAGAAAAAGCCCCTTAAAGCAAAGGGCTGGAGTCACTGCCACTGCAGCACCAGCTGGGTCACACTGCAGATTCTTATCGACTTGTTACCGTCAGATGACTGACAAACTGCAGACACAGCAGAGACAGGGAGCACTGAACTGTGAAACTTCTGGCCCTCTGCAACAATGTGGCAGCCCCCTTAAGGGTAAATCACTTGGCTTTCCAATCTGTGTGGACTCTCAGAGCCTGGAACCTCAGCTCCACTCCCTGCACTACTCACCTGTCCTGTCTCGTACTTGCCGTGCTGCTTCGGTGCCTCGAACACCCCCACAGTCTCCAGCACTTTGCCCTCTGGCCGGTTTCTAGGAGCAGAGAGGTAGTTTGGTGGGGGAGCAGGGGCTGAAGCAGCTTCTGGCCTGGGGCACATGGAGCCTCAGGTGCCTTGTTCACCCCACACCTCCCTTGGATACTCTGCATCCCCCATGAGAGGGCCACGGGGCTATTTAGTCACACACACACCCTGTGCACCTCCCCTTCCCCTCTGCTCTTTCTGGACACCCCCTTACCCAACTGCCCCCTTAACCCAATCCCCCCATCCCCCTGCCCCAGCCACCCTGACAACCTCCCAGCTCACAGCATCGCCTGAGCTGGAACAGACCCGTAAGCTCACGGAGTGCAGCCTCAGTCCCAGCCCTGTCACCCACTAGAGCATTTCCCTCAGTGCAACACCCACAGTGAAACCCCTCCGGGGACGGCGACCCCAGAACCTCCCTGCCAGCCCGTTCCAATGCCTCACAGCCCTGGCAGCACAGCAATTCCTCCCCACACCAGCCCAAGCCTCCCCTTGGCGCAACCTGGGGCCCGTTTCACTTTGGTTTCACTTTGTTGTGTCGCTTGTCACCAGGGAGAACAAACGCATCCCCACACACACACACCTCACTACAACTTCCCTTCAGGTAGCTGCAGAGAGCGATCCTTCCCCTGAGCCACCCTGATCCTTCCCCCAGCACCCCACGAG
>WBNH01002739.1:664-54417 GCA_013401255.1 Urocolius indicus
GTCCTCACCATGGTGGAGGCAACCACTGGATGGCTGGAAACATATCCTGTGCCTCATGCCACTGCCTGGAACACAATCCTGGGCCTTGAAAGGCAAGTCCTATGGCGACACGGCACCCCAGAAAGAATCGAGTCAGACAATGGGACGCATTTCAGAAACAATTTTATAAGTATATGGGACAAAGAGCACGGCATCGAGTGGGTCTACCACATACCCTATCACGCTCCAGCTTCTGGGAAAACTGAAAGATACAATGGACTGTTAAAGACCACTTTGAGAGCAATGGGAGATGGGACCTTCAAACATTGGGACACTCATCTAGCAAAAGCCACCTGGATAGTCAATACAAGGGGATCTGTCAATAGAGCTGGCCCTGCTGAATCAGAACTCCTACACACTATAGAAGGGGATAAAGTCCCTGCAGTGCATATGAAAAATCTGTTAGGAAAGTCAGTTTGGGTCAATCCTGCCTCAGGCAAAGGCAATCCCATCCAGGGCATCGTTTTTGCCCAAGGACCTGTATATACTTGGTGAGTGATGGAGAAGGATGGAGAAGTTCAATGCATACCACAGGGGGAATTTGATTTTGGGTGAGACTAGCCCTTAAACTAAATGATATTAGTCACTGAATAACTTCCTGCCTGGAGCATGCTCTTCAGAAAGAGATGATCTCGTACAAGAACATGCACCCCGAGCTGAGACCAGAGAAGCTGAAGCAGCGGGTTAATATCATCTGAGTAAGAACCTGGAAGACTGCGATGGGAGACGGAGTCCTGAAGTCATGGACTAAATTAATGCCCCATGGACTAAGGGAATAATATCTGTATTAGTGGCATGAAAATGTTTAAAATGTGTCTTATCTGAGCATGACGTACATGGAATAGAACAAGGGGTGGATAATGTCCTGGGTTTGGCCAGGATAGAGGTAACTCACCCCAGCTGCCGCCAGGGAGTGGGGCCAGACTATTCAATCCCATGTGACTTCACACTCGGGATATAAGGGCAGCAGCAGGCCAGTGCAGGAACTGGAGTTCTGCCACTGGGATGAGCACTGGGCTGAGCGCGGTGAGCAGTTACATTGGACATTGCTTGTTTTCCTTTGTCCTTTGGCCATCTTTGTAACTGCCTGCTCTTTGTGGTGTTGTATTAAATTGTCCTTATCTCAACCCAGAAAGTGCTAGAACTGTGTCTTGATTCTCCTCCCCATCCTACTAGGTTGGGGAGGAGTGAGAAACTGGGTGGTTTGGTTATTGTTCGGTTAGGGCTAAACCACCACACCATGTGGTACCCACATTTTGCCTGATGAATAACCCAGCAGCCACTTGCCCACATCAAGATATTTTATTATTTACACCTATAATCTGTTTCAAAAAGACAGGTTAAGGATCCACCTGAACTCAGAGGGCACAGACTGCAACTTCTTTCCCTGGCAGCCTCAGGTGGTTTCCTCCCTGCTATCACCTTTGCTGCAGGGTGGACACTTGGTGAGAGGCATCCACTGTCCCTGCTGATCACCTTCTATAAAGCAATGGGAGAAACTCTAGCTCTCCAGGGGGTGGGAGAGGCTTGCATCTGGCTAGCACGTCACACAAAAGCCAACTCAGATATTAATGGATATAATTCAAATATTAATGGTTAAATGTCTTTACAAATAAATAAACTGCCAGTGATAGCAAAAGCTTTTCCAGCATTCATCCAGTGCAGAACAAGCATACTAAAATGTAGAGCATTTTATGGGCTTCATTCTAGATAGAGGAAGAGAAATTTTGATCTCGCATCTTAGATAGCATCGTAAGCAACTTCATCCCTTTCTACACTTTGAGGGAGCATCGCCACCTCATTAGCACAGTGGGAAACTTAACCAAACTTAAGGCACATGGGGATAGCCAAGCCCTGAACGGGGGGCTTGGTCTCTTCCTAACAGCATTGCATCTGCCTTGTCATAAGCTCCTTATTCTGCTACTTGAACTCTGCTTCTCCAGAGGTGAGGCTGGGATGCAGCTTCCATTTTTGGACCAGATCCACTGGCATTGACACTTGCTACCTAGGCCAGCCATGCCTGGAATGCCCCAGAGACCAAGGCTGACCATGCTCACCCCAGCTGTCTACACACCCTGCAAAGGATGGCAGGGCCCCCATGAAGCAGAAAGCCATCCAGGGCTTCTTTGCCTGCTTCCCCTGATTGCTACTTGTTGCTTGTTTCTCACTGAAATCTTAGACTGGGTTTTCATGAGCAAATTTTTGGGTCAATTCCTCACCTCTTAGTTGCTTCTGTTCTTGTTGGATCACCCTCTGCATCCTCTTGATCTTCTCATCCTGGCACTTTTCCTCTAACAATGTTCCTCTCGTATACCAAGTTAGTCTTGCTGCCTTTCTACAAGCATGTCTCCTTCTTTCACTTTTGTGGCTAGTGTTGCCTATTACATGCCTACTTTGCTGCTGTACCTTTTTGCCCACCACAAAACAACTGCTATCACAGACTCATGGGTCGCTAATAACTCTGCCAAATAGAAATCACACCATCCCACAGCATCCCAAAATCCCCTGGCTCTCCTGTAGCACTGGATATTTGGAGGATGACGGAGCATCTTTCTGGCTATCCAGGTGGTGATCTGGAGCCAGGTATGCCCTTCCTCATGTCCTGTCCTTGCTGGCCTTGTGGGACTGCTTTGTTTGCAAGGAGCCCCTAGTTTTGCTCCCTGGTGAAATAAGTTTGCAGCCCAACCCCACATTTAAAACACTGGGCACCTCAGAGCAAATATTCTGCCCTGGCAACAGCAATTTGGCCCCACCTGCTCTGTGCCAACAGAGCAATCCTTGTGTTCTGAGGGGAGCTTCAGAAGAGCTTTATCCCTGGCAAACAAAGCAGGAGAGATAAGGGAGGAAGACATTCCCTTTGGAAAGCAGTTTCATATAAATAACCCCTTGGACTCAAACGTTATTCTCTTTATGACAGCACGTAACATGGAGGAGGCTGTAGGAGGATGATTCTGTGTTACAGTAACAGTCCTTTCTTTCCTCTCATGCACTATCTTTGCTCCCTCTATCACAACTTGCTCATTGCCTCAGCTTGAGGAGCAGTGTGTTTGCAAACACATAGTGCTACAGCCATCTCACATGGGTGGGCACACACAGCACCTGGGTCATCTGAGTGTCCTTACCCTTTCCTTGGGCTGCTATTAGGTCAAGGAGTGCAGGATCAAGTCCTCAGGAGATGCATACCCCATGGTAGGTCCTGGATGGAGGCTGATGGGGTGCCCAGTGCATAGACTTGTGAACGGGAAAGCCAAGGAGGCTGTATGCTGGGATGGATCTGCTCTCTTAGCAAATCTCTATCCTTAGAAGGCAGGGTCAAGGGAAAGAGTACCCTTTGCTTTTTGCTTCTTCAGAAAGCAATGGGAGAACAAGACTGGACCAGGCTTAGATTGGTGTTTATGTCTCAGGCAAATGAAAATCGACCAGCATTGAAAAGACTCTTTGGATCTGTTCATCTTCTGAACTCATTTGCTCGCAAGTCCCGTCCTTCAGAATGTTGTACTGGATTCTCCAGTCATCTTTGATATAAGGAAGGGGGGAAAAAAAGAAACCATAAAACTGTCAATCATTCTCACTCTTAGATCTATCGTTTAATTTATTTGGCTTTTTTTCCCCTATCTTTGTAATTACAATATTGTACAAAGTGTAAGATAACATTCAATCACTGTAAAATAAGACTTAATTATGTCATGATGAGATTCATTAGTTAATATTTGTATAGCACACTAAACATGTGAAGTGGTTAGCAAGTGCTAAGTATTAATCTTGCTGTTTCATAAAAGAAGAGAATTCGCTTTTGGAAAGCAGAAAAAGCAAACTCAACACATGAATTTCGGCCACTTCAGCCTAGTCTCAACAGTCAGACACCTTATCTTGCTTGTCCAGCAAAGTGATCTTCTAATCCTGTTCCAAGCCCCACCAGCCCAGCAGCCTGGGTTAGTCACTCAGCCAGGCTCAGAACAGGGGTCAGAAGACCACCATGTTACTCAAAAGACCCTGCCTAATCTCGCTGGCCAAGCACCCTGGAGTGGATGGCCAGCAAGGCTCAGCCATTGTGCCAAGCAACTACTCTGGGGTGATCTACCTGTGTACCTTGGTCTTAGTGGCCAAACAAATATCTCAGGGTTGTCAGAAGCCCAGGATTAATCTCATAGGCTGACCAAGCCAGAGTGGTCACTCAGCACCACAGTGTCTCACTGGCTGGACACTCCATGTTGCTTAGCCAGCAAGATTAAGCAGGGTCTTCTGACCCCATTCCAAGCCTCACTGGCCTAACACCCAGGGATAGTCTTCTGAAGAACCTGAACTAGTCGGGCAGCCAAGTTAATCTCAATTTTATAACCACCCTGGGATGTTCAATTGACTACTAGGACCAAGCCACATGGGAAGACCACCTCTGAGTGGTCACTCAGCATCCCAGATGAGGCTTGCCAACTGAACAGCCTGAGGTGGTCACTCATCCTCGCCTCACCAGCCGATCATCCCATGTTGCTTGGCTAGTGATATTAAACAGGATCTTTTGAGTGACATCATGGCCTTCTGACGACATTCTGAGCCTCACTGGCCTCTGACCTTGCTGGTCAGAAGACCGCTTCGGGAGTGGTCAGCCAGCAAGGTTAATCCAGGTCTTCTGACCACCCCAGGATGTTTGTTTGGCCACTAGGACCAAGCCACACAGAGACATCAGCACAGGTGGTTGCTCAGCACCCCAGCTGAGCCTTGCCAGCTGAACACCACAGCGTGGTTGCTCAGCCACCCTGGCCAAACCTTGCCAGAAGACCACCACAGAGTGGTTCACCAGCAAGGTTAATCCAGTCTTCTGAGTGATATGGTGATCTTCTGACCCCAGGCTGAGCCTCACCAGCTGACTACCAGCTTCCAGGATTTTCCATACATCATGTGAATATATGGTCTCAAGTCCCCAACTTGATGCTTGCAGTAGCTGGGATTTCATTTTCTCTGAAGAGGTCATGTGGCCAGATTCAGGGATCTATGCTTTCAGATTTGCAAATCTTTCACCAACTCTGCTCACACTGTGACATATTTGTCAAGATGGGGCACTTCTCAGTAGAGCAAAGGAAAGACAGGAGGTCTAAGAGTTGATGGCCTTATGTTGTACTCTGAAGCTGTTCCCCACTTACAGCAGTTGCTGCTCTGCTGGTAGCAGCTATCACTTTTTCAGTGACTACAGCACCATGTAAAATAAAACTAACCCATGATGTATTGCAATTCTAATATACCAGCAACATTCTTTCTGGGAACTCTGAGACATAAAGAATGGGAAAAACAAGAGGTACTTTGCTCTGCCATGTGCAAGGAAAGCAGTAGATCTGGTACCTGTCTGCTTCAACAGTCAGTCTATGTAGAAATACAGAGGAGGGTGTGGAGGGACAGGCACTTCTTCAGTGTCCCTCCAGGAATTTCCCTTTGGCTGCTATGTGTGACTCTTAAAAAAGTAATGAATGTGTTATAAGATCCACCAAGGACCATGCTATGAAAATGTAAGGGCATGGGACAAATAATTTTTTGGGAAGAGGTAAACTAGTATGTTATGATGAGCGTCTCCCAGTAGAAAAGGACTGAAAGAACTAACCTAAGGTTGCACAGCTTTGACTAACAGGAGCACGTAGGAAAATAACACTAATCCAAAATGCTACATGACTGTGTCAGCATCAGCTAGCTAGCTGCATCCCAATTCACAATGTCTCTGTTGCATGAAATAGCACAATTCATCTGCTCTGTGAAGCAGCCCAGAGGGTGCAGCCTTCTAAAACTGGCTGCCTGGACCTCTTGGCTTAGCTTCAGTGCCTGGGAGGCTGAGACATCTCTGTGACAGGGCCAGGCAGTTCCCTGAAAGGTAGTTCTTGATAGAACTTCCCAAATGACAACATCCCTGAAGACAATAAATGTAGTGGAGTTGTCTCTGTCTGTCACAGGGGAACCTGAGAAGTTCCTACTTCCACAAGTCCTTCTAAAGGTTGTATGATCGAGTGTGCTTTGTTAGTACCCTTAACTCAGTTCTTCCTTACAGCTCCAAGAAGAGTACTATTAAAAGGCATTCATTTATTTTCATCAGCAGCACCTTCTCTCAGGTGTGCAATGAAGTGTGTTCTTGCCAGAAAGCCTGCGTTTAACTCTCAGCTCTCAGTCCTCTGCCTTAGCTGGTTTGCATGGAGGGATTTTCAGAGCCATCACACTGCAGTATCCATACCTGTGTACATTGATATATGCCGTGTTCTACAAATTTATCCTCTATCCTTTCGAGATGCACTCACAGCCCATTTAGGCACAAGCTCATCACGCTCAGGCAGACTAAGCAGGCAGTGAAGAGAAGCAGTGGGTGTGTTGAGTGGCTCACGTAGCCACTGCGGAGCACATAAACGCGGCAGCCCCATGAACCTCACTACGTGAGGCAGCTAACGAGCCAGGCTGTGCACCCAAGGAGTGAGTGTTGCTGGAGCACTTTAATTAAGTGGGAACTGTTGGGAGAGTAAACAAAGAAGTAAAGCAGCAGCTTCCCACGCAGGAACACCTCCCTCCTCTGGTAAACCTGCCCTCTTTGGCTGCAAAGAAACTCCTGCTGCCCCTCTCCTTCACGCTTCAAGAGAAGCAAGAAGCCTCAGTCATCCTCAGGGTCACCTTGGAGGAAGAAATCTTCACGGGATGCAGACTTCCCAGCATTCTTCAGTGTCTGAGGGGAGCAGCCAAGCTGCCCATTGCCTGACTTTGCCTGTGACAAGCTCACATCACTCACACTGGATGGGCAGAATGCAGGCTCAGTGCTCAGCCTTCCTCTTGTGATCAATCTTCCTCCTGACACTGAAGGCAGCTTTGCCCTCTCAAGTTGCCTGCCCCCTTCAGCCAGGTTCAGGGGGTCAGAGAGGCACTTCACGTCTGCAGCTCCCCCAATTGCTACACCAGCTCTTCTCCAGCCAAAACTCATAAGATCATCAGACAAAAGCTCATTTTCCCCAGAATTTTTGATTTGCAACAAAATATGGCATAAAGAATTACAACGTGGCAGGCCAGGATTGTCACAGACTGGTCCCTAAAGTCAAGGGAGTTGAGTTGGTTGGTTTTATATTTTTTAAGGCACTTGAATGAACTGATGTGGTTTTTTTTTTCAGAACTGCTGAGCTCAGCAGGAACTCTGCAATTGCCAGCATTTCTTGAAATCAGCTTCCTTATTATGAGGCTGCCTCAATGAGGCATTTACCCACCTCAGTTTAAGTTGTAATTTCTCCGTTTATTTTAATCAACAGCAAGTCGTAAAGCAATGCACCGGCAGAATGACAAAGCACCTTCTTCAATGGTGCTTTCCACGACCAGACCAAGTCTGAGTTCAGGCTGCTAGTATAGATGTCCCTAAAGATAAAAAAAGCCAAGAATCCAGGACTTTATCCTCTCTGACTTAGCTTGCCATCTCCTGAGCTTGCTCAGTCAACACTTCCACCTAGTGGCCTGCTCCACGAGTGCGAGGATGATGAGCATCCTTGAGTGTAACGGGGGATCAAAACTTCCTACAGAGAACAAACAATAGACTTATGGAATAATCAGATCATTTTTCCCTGGTGAGGGGGTCTGGATTGTGTCGGGCCAGTCAGTTTTCACCTCCAAAGTGTAGGGCTGATTGTCATGTAACGCTGTGCCACTGCCTATGACTGCCATGCACATTATAAAAGTAATCAGTAGTAAATTACTTCTGAGACAACACTCGGTTGCATGTAAATGATTACTTTGGGTAGTCACTTGGAATAGATTTGCAAAGTAAGTTTAAACAGTCCTAGCAGGGGATTCTGCTCTCCTTAAGGGAACAAACTGCACTGACAAACAGCGGGCACAGAGGAGTGCATATATACAATCCATCTGAGTGCTGCTCCCCCTCTGCTCCTGGGATAAATTACACACAATCACAGAATGGTGGGGGTTGGAAGGGTCCTCTAGAGGTCATCCAGCCCAACCCTCTGCTAAAGCAGGTTCACCTCCATCAGGTCACACAGGAACATGTCCAGGTGCATTTGGAAACCTCCAGAGCAGTAGACTCCACAACCTCCCAGGGCAGCCTGTGCCAGGGCTCCCTCAGCTGAAAACCAAAGAAGTTTGTCATCATGTTGAAGGGGAACTTTTTGTGTTCCAGCTTGCACTCATTATCCCTTGCCGCTGGGCACTGCAGAAAAAAGACTGCCCCCATCCTCTCAACACTCACCCTTTAAGTATTTAAAGCATTGATAAAGCCCACTCTCTCAATCTTCTCCGGGCTAAAAATTGCTAAAGCTCTTTGCCTCACTTTCCCTACCTGAAACATGCAGATAATATTCTGAGGGGATTTTGTGAGCTAACTACCATGTAAGTGGTTTGGATTATTATTCATACTAGCACATAATTCCCATAAGGATAATCTTCATGCTTGCTCTCTGATGCCTTACCTGGATCTTGTCATTACAGGACTCATAGAGGATAGTGAAGGAGAAATCTGCTGTCAGGTACTCTCTCAGGGCACACCTGAGCAGATCTGAGACCACAGCTAGGAAACATTGATTTTTCACCTTTAGAGTTAGGGTTTTATTTTTATGACAGCATTGGAACATTGCCTTAGAGACTGGTGACTGCCAGTATCACCTGAAAAATAGCCAGAAACCCCCCTACCATGCAGTTACATCTGTTTCTCACACTCTCTCCTAATCAGCATCGAAGCTGCCTGCACTACTGTATGTTTTTCAACAGCAGTTAAATTCCCCCATGTGACACCAATCTTCTGGACCACTATCTCCTCTGCAGGGTAAGAAAGAAAATTAAAGCCTTGAAAGAAAGCACACTCCAGGGAAATACATCTTGTTCTGCACTACACTCAGGCACTGAAGGAGGTGACAATGGTCAATCCTGGTATACCCAAGAAGAGAAGTAAGGCTCCTGAAACCTCTATCCAATACCTTATTTCATAGAATCATAGAATGGTAGGCATTGGAAGGGACCTCTAGAGGTCATCCAACCCAACCGTTCAAGCAGGTTCACCTATATCAGGTCACTCAGGAACACATCCAGGCAGGTTTTGAAAACCTCCAGAGAAGGAGACTCCAAATCCTCCCTGGGCAGCCTGGGCCAGGGCTTCCTCACCTGAACAGCAAAGGAGTTTTTCTTTATGTTTATTTGGAACTTTTTGTGTTCCAGCTTTTGTCCATTACCTCTAGTCCTATCACTGGACACTATAGAAAAAAAGTATTTCCCTATTGTCTTGACATGCACCTTTTAAATACCAGATAGCCTTTTATGAGGGCATAACTAGCCGGCTAGATGAAGGGAGAGCAGGGGATGTCATCTACCTGCACTTCAGCAAGGCTTTTGACACTGTCTCCTTATCAGAAAGTTCAGGCAGTGGGAGTTGAATGAGTGGATGGTGAGGTGGATCCAGAGCTGTCTGAATGACAGAGCCCAGAGGGTGATCATCAACAGAGCTGAGTCAAGTTGGAGGCCTGTGGCGAGTAGGATTCCATGTGGGTCAGTTCTTATTCAACATCTTCATCAATGACCTGGATGAGGCAACTGAGGATACCCTCAGCAAGTTCGCTGATGACACCAAACTGGGAGGACTGACTGATTCCCCAGAAGGCTGTGCTGCCATTCAGCCCAATCTCAACTGGCTTGAGAGTTGGGCAGAGAGGAACCTCATGAGGTTCAACAAGGACAAGTGCAGAGTCCGGCATCTGGGAAGGAACAACCCCATGCATCAGTACAGCATTGACCTGTACAACATTGACCTGCTGTGGAGCAGCTCTGCAGAGAGACCTAGGAGTCTTGGCTGATAATAAGCTAACTATGAGCCAGCAATGTGCCCTTGTGTCCAAGAAGGCCAATGGCATCCTGGGATGCATCAAGAAGAGTGTGACCAGCAGGTTGAGGGGGGTTCTGCTCCCCCTCTACTCTGCCCTGATGGGGCCTCATCTGGAGTCCTGTGTCCAGTTCTGGGCTTCTCAGCTCAAGAGGGACAGAAAACTTCTAGAGAGAGTCCAGCTCAGGGACACCAAGATGATCAGGAGTCTGGAGCATCTTCCTTATAAGGAAAGGCTGTGGGAACTGGGGCTGTTTAGTCTAGAGAAGAGGAGACTGAGGGAGAGTTGCAAAGTGGAGCCCTGCTTTTTTGTGTCATCAGGGTCCAAGGCATTTCATTTTCAGTGGAGGCTAGTGCCTGGTTTTGGAACCATCTGCCAATCTCTAGCTCTGCTCCTCTAGTACTTTGGAGCCTACTGGTAGTTTCTGGCAGCTCTTTTACCTGATGCTGCAGCTCTTGGACTTGATACCACCTATCACACATACTCACATTAGCATGAGATGTACCGAAACACCCCCTGAAGTCCTCCTGCACTGAAGCTTCCTTACTACTCAGCTCTATCTTGGATGGATGCTCGATGCATCCATCTTCTGCAGGGCATTCTCTTTCTGAGCCCTGGCTCACAGGCAGCTGCTCACCATCTTGTCAGCTTGAGACCAGAGCACTTCCCCAAGCTGTGGCTCTCTCTCTTGGGTAGTGGGTTGTTCCCTGACTGCACCAAGTGTGGTGCCCAGTTCTCCGTGCTCCTGGTCGCTCACACTCCTTGGGAGCTATTTAAATTCCCCCGCAGTCACCTCAGCTCCATCTCCCAGGACTATCCTCTTGCAAGAGCTGCCAGTCCCAGTGGGTCTCTTCACTGCTTCTCTGATTTCTCTGCTCTGGGAACCCTTTGCTCTCTCTGATCAGACACTCAGTCACAAAACCTGAGCCTTGCTGCTGCCACATGTCTCACCGTTAGGTTATTCTTTCTCCTTCAAACATCTTGCTGTGGGATAAAGTCTCCAGGCAGCTACAAGACAAAGTTTTACTATTATTCTTTCTTTCAGGGCAGAACATCTCTGCTTTATACATTTTTAAAGACTATATTCATCTAGTAAGACTATCAATAATTAAGAAAATAATATTGTTATGGAAATTAATGCACCACTGGGTCTATGAGAACATGGTGTTTTCTGATGACTTACTGGCATCCCTTCCAGCTCCCAGACAAACAGCATGGAGAGTAAGAAACATTTGTACCCCAGAGGGACCCCGCTGCTCAGTCCAGGTTGATGCACAGGGCTGATGCTCTGTAATTAAAGACAAGCTGTTCACAAGATTTTTGACAATTTTCCAGTTTTTCTTTGCTGTTTGCATTAGGGCAGTGAGAAATCCTTCCTCTCTCCTTGCCCCCTCAATCACTCAGTCACTAAAGAGGCACCAGCTGTAGTGGACACACAGGAATCACTCCTGCTCCCCCACAATGGGGAAACAAGACCTACTAGGGCTTTGCACACCTCAACATGCAGGGATACATTGCCAGCTACGGGGTAGAAGTGAATATCCTATTGGACACTTTGCAAGAGTTAAATGGCCTCTGCAGGATCTGAAATACAGAGGGCAGACCCTTGTCTGTGCATTTTACAAGAAGTACTTAAACAATTCGTGTCACACATAGTCATGCATGCAAATACTGCAGCATATGTGAATATTACTCTAACAGGAGTTAACCCTGACCTAAAGGAGTGCCTGACATAAAATTGCTGTGGGCAAGATGGGCCATATCCTTCTGGAGCTGTCTGTCTTGCAGGCACTACTGCCCAGCAGACAGATTTTGGCTATTTTGGACACCAGTAGCTCTGTAACCTTGGCAACATGTGAGTTTCCATGGTCATGCCTGGAGTTCACTTAGAGCTGACTTTCATTGAGGGCCGAGGGCCAAAGTAGTCTCTGGACATGCTGGGATGTACTAGTGACAGAAAAAGTCTATTGTCACTTTGAAGCCCATAAATAGAGGTTAAATACAGAGCAATGCCATCGGAGGAAATTACTTACTTCTCTGAATTTCTTAAAATGAGATCATTTTCTTTGGGTCAAGCAGTACTCATCCAATCTGAGAAGGAAGAAACTGCTCCCTCTCTCAGTGACAAACCACTGATGAGCCAGCTGCCCACTGCCCACGGGGACTATGTACACCAACAAACACTTCTTCCCTTCTCTCTTTCACATATCCTGGTTCTCTCACATTTAAAGCAGTGTTTCTACAGTAAGCCTGTGGCAGTGGCCACCAGAAATGGAATTACCACTCATTGGCTGAGCTGCCATAACTAATTGAATTCAGGTGTTCCCAGCTCAATACAGAAGGAAAATAAAACTTCTTGTCTGAAGTGATCTCCGTAAAGCCACTGAGCTATGTGAACTCTTGCCTGTGTCCCTGGAGTCTGCAAGGATAAAGGATTTCAGCCTTTTCATACCATCTCTGCACCTAGATAAGATTTTCCTGGAGTCTGCTTTACACTGGGAGCTACAAACAATGTGGCTTCTTCCTCTCTAAGTAATGCTGGTAAGGACAGGACTGTCTGATCTTAAGACTTTACTGCCTTCCAGTGCCTTCAACTCAGGCTAGGAGTTAAGTTACTAAATGACACCAGTTGCAGCTCAGGCTTGTTTTCCTGTGGACAAGCAAGAGTTAATGCTACAATACCATCTTCCCTGGGGTGCACTGCATCATTATCCCAATGCTCTGCACTGTATGCTAGGGTGGGTGCTTTATGTTCGATGAGTGGCTTCAGTGCTATTCTCAGTGTCGCTTCATTTATTTGCAATCAGAAAGACAGAGAAACAAATTGTGTGTCAGTGCCTACCTATTCTTTAGGGTTCATCCTGGAGAGGGAAATCAATGAATGACTCAGCCTCTTCTTGAAGCATCTACTTTAAAACATGGGGAGTGAAGCCTGACATTCTGTCTCTGTGTGTGTGTGTGTGTCTGTCTGTCTGTGTGTGTGTGTGTGTGTGTATATACAGTTTAGCATTGCCATCCATCTTCACTCTCCAAATCAACAATTATCTGGAGTCCCCCAGGAGGGAAATGTGCTCCTCTCATAAGCTTGGAGTAATGACTCAGAAGCAGTGGTGTGTAACAGGATCCCCAGTGCTAGGCTTTGCCTGATAACCACATACACTGCTAAAATAACCCTGAGTTGGTTCCAGTCCTTAACATTCCCTTATTACTATTCTATGGGGCCTGTGTTGTAAAGAGAAACATCACTTGCCTGCAAACTAGCATCCAAATGCAAGCCGTGCTTAGCATCTTACATGGATCCTCATAAATGCAAGGGAGTTGTCTGTGTCTCTTCCATCTCATTGACCTGGCGAGATGATCACTCCCTAATACTGTGCCGGCTGTGTCCTTTGTCAATAACCCATGAGGAAAATTTCTACACTGACATATTTCCTTCCTAATTTCTTGATCTGTAGCTCTTTCTCTTTTTTTACCCTTTCTCCCTCCCTAACTCAGACCACTTTTGGGAAGAAAGACCAGTCACCCTTGAGATTTTTTTCTCCAAACACCAGATCTCTCTTAATTCTCAAAAGGATATACAAAAAGATGAAGAAGGTCAGCATAAGAGGTCCATGGAGAACCTTGCAATAAAAATTTCTTGGAAATAGGATGAGATAGTGCAGTGCACCCAAAGGCATAGATCAAAAGAAGATGCTGAAATACATAGCTAAAACAGAATCAGCTATTAAATTATGGGTTGTGTCTGACCTGTCTTGACATGGGCACTCCTTGTCAGTACCCTCATGCTCTGTGTGTATGTGCTGACTTTTGTTTCTGTTTACATGACTGGGGAGAGCAGGAGGTTGTGTATTTGATCTAGGATGTTATTGATATTATTGATTATGAATTCTTTCCTGTATATGTATCTGCTTGCCTCCTAACAGAAGTCATAGCTATTCACGTCAGTTTCTAGCTATATATAAAAAGGTGTCAGTCTCTCATATAGGAGATCTTGACATCAGCTAAAATAGCAGCCTACACATACGAGAACAGCTCCAGAGCATGACAGCCACAGCGCTCATCTTGTGGTCCGATACATTGTAGATTTTTGTGCCTACATGCATATGCATTTGTTTTAGATGCTGCCTGGGTATGATTACAGCAACAGAAGCCAAGACAAAGCCAAGGGTTAAGAAGCAGGCAGAAACAGAGAAGATTGTGGAGAAGGCAGGAGAAAAGAAGGGAAAACAAAAAGAAAGACAAAGAAATTAACATTTACTTCTTCTTTCTCCCTGACAAGAAACAACCAGCCCCGTTTTGCCTGCCAGGAGACTCAGCATCAAAAGGGGAAGCACTTGTTTGGGGTTGCTCCCCAGACAGAAGGCAGAGCTGCCAGGCACACACCATCACTTTTTGGGTCCCAGCAGTCCAGTGCTCCAGCAGCCCAGACACTGCAATCGGAAGCACTTAGCTTCCGCCAGCCATAGCTCAGATGTGCTCCTCATGGGGCACTGCCCCACCAGTGACCCCAGCCCTTGGTCTCAAAAGCCCACACTGTGGAAGCCAAGACCATGGTATGGAGCAAAAGAAAGGAGTCATGTAGTAATGCTGGAGGAAAGGGAGACCTGCACGCATAGAAAGAGACCAAAGTCCAACTTTCCTGACTACTTGTAACAATACCAGGGAGGCTGTGGGACACCTTCTGAGTATGGTAGGTGACAGGAAATGAGAGAAGGCAGTATTATCCTGCTCTGTGCTGCTTTGGCTACAGTCCTCTGTACTGGGAAGGTTAATTTTCCACAGTTCATGGAGCAGCAGGGATTTTCCACAGGACTGACAGAAAGCTTGCACTGAGCTAATATTTTAAAACAGTAAAGGAGACGACCCAGGTAATTATAGGCATGTCAGCCTGACATCGATCCCAGGTAAAATAATGGAACAGCTAATAGGGGGAATATAATTCATGTTCATCAGTAGGGGGTTATGGAAAACAGACTCTATCAAATGAACTTAATATCTATCTTTGCCTTGATTACAAGTTTAGTTGATGAAGTCAATGATGTTGATGAAAAAACGCTGAGATTTTCCAAATCATTCAACTTGGTACCACACACCAGCTGAATTTAAATCTTAGAACAATACAAAGCCAACAGAGTATGTAGTAAATGGATTAAAGTGACTGATGACTTTGAAAACATGATTGAACATAGAAAGATGTCACCTTGCATTTGTCTTACGGGCTCGGTCCCACAAGGTTAGGTGAATGGTATTTTATATTCACAGCTGTGATCTACTAATATTTGTTAATAAAATCTCTCCTTGGAAGGATGGAAAATTGTAAGGAGAGGTCACTGATACAAACAGCTTTGCAATTTCTTGGTGAACTTGGCAGAATTAGAATAGATGTGTATGTGTTTCAGTTCAGTCATATGTGAAGTAAACGTGTGTGAAGGAACAGAAAATCCAGGTGGTACCTACAGGATGGGGAACAGGCAGAAATATCTTCAAAAATCAGTTGTTGACCATAATTAGTCAGGCACAAATATCCAATGTGATACTGTCACCAAAACATATGATTAAATACCTGACCGGAGCCATCACTGAGGGCAGTAAGGAGATAATTTCACCTTTTCCTTGAAACTGATGCAAACTGTATGAGGAACCCAGATTGCTCAGCTCAAGAAACAGTTTGATGAGTTGGAGATGCTCCAGATAAGATCCAGGGCAACAGTTTCAAAATTTTCAAAGCTGCCTTTCAAGGCACAACTCCAAAAGCCAAACTGCTCAGCTTACCAAAGGAGTGTCTGCGAGGGTGATCTGACATCTTTTGGCATCCATCAGAGGGGATGGTATCAATTCTGAAAGTACCATTGATTTCAGTGAGGTAGCTACTTGCTGATGGATATCTGTCTCTGAAGCTGGTTCTTGATGCATAACTCTGCTCCTAGTATTTATTTCCTGTGTCTTTTGGAAAAGAACATTTACTTATCCACTGTGTCAGGGCATTGCCACAACTACTAAGATAACAGTTGAAAAGCTCAGCCTCAGTGCCAGCTCACTATATAGTTACGTATTATATTATTGTGTGTCTCAGCACTGAGCAGACTACAAAGTTTCCTTTTTGCCCCAAATGGCTTTTTCTGCCTCAGAGGAAGGGCTCAAGATAGCTGAAGATGCTCTCACAAAGCCTTCCTGCTGGGAATACTAACATGCAACATGCACTGCTTACCCTTTACTGTGGTTTAAGCCGTGACAGCAAGTTGAGCTAGTACAGATGGCTGTACATTATTAATTGATTGCTAATAGTAATAAATGGCTGTATAGTGTGGAGTTGTAACCTTATAAACAAAATCCCTGGCATCTGTATTGATGGTAGACAGCATGTGGAAATGTTTTGGAGAAAGGTGGGCTCCTAGCCCCTGTGGTATGCAAGCTGCCACCTTGCATCTTAGCCAAGCAACTATTTATTTTGTATTTTAATTAGCAAAGAGCCCATCAGATCCTTTGAAGAAAAAAAAATATTAAAACAAAAAGAAGATAAGACTGACCTCTAAGCCTACTCTGGGGGCTGGATTTTCTTATTTGCTTAACATTTCCCAGGTCCAGAAATAGAAAGGATGGGTGACTAATAGACTTAAGATCTCTGAGGTGAGATGGTGCTAGTGACTGAAGAATATGCATTAGCTGGCATCAGCACAGCCAGAAAAAAAGGAGAAATCCACTTAGAGCTGCTTCTCCTGTAAGATAAGCCCCAGGTTCACAGAGTGAGATGCCTCCTCCCTGTTGCAGTAGTGAATTAAGTTTGTCATTTGTTATTGTGTCTTGCCAGTGCACAAAATAGCAGCCCTGGGCTGTAATCTCCACTCATCTGAGTCTGCACAGTAATTGCTGGCAGCCATGGAAACCAAACTTCCCACAGTCATTTATAAACTTGACCCTCCTTGCTTCCTCATTGCCGTATTCAGCCGAGCCCTTGATAGGGGTAAGTGAAGAGAAAGGAAATTGTAAACTGCATTTGCAAACTAACGTTTGGCGGCAGAGCACAGAGAGCTGGCCAAAAGCCCATGGTGTGAGTAGGAGCTTTTCCAACTGCACTGCTAGGCTTTGCAGCAGGCAAAAAGCGGTGAAAAAGATGGAGCAGTGCCATCAGCTGCAATAAGCTCCAGTTAATGACTAACAGGCCTTTATCTGCATGGCATGGGACGTGAGGATGGCCTCCTTGCCTCCAAATCCCACCACCAACTTCCCAGGGACCCTTGATCATGCCACCTGGTTTACCTTCTGCCTGAGATCCCCCAATGATAAACTGGGGATAGCCAATTTCACGACACATTGATAAAGGTGAAATTATAAAGATCTCCAAGTAGCTCTAAGATTTAGGCTGTAGGAGGCCAAAGAACTCGTGTTGTTATTTTCCTCAACAGTACAATATAAATTCTAAAAATATTTCCAGCCCAGCTGAGGCTGGAGAGCTCTGCCTAGCTGACATCACTTGGAGAACTCAGTCCCTTGTCTGTGAGAGACCCAGAGAAAGCAATGTTTGAGAGAACCCTCCCACCATGCCTGCTGCTGCCCTCCAAGCACCTCTTGGGGTTGTTTCTAGTGGTGAGACTGGGTCTTCTCTTTCCCATCTGGTCACAGTCCACCATGAGAAGTGCAGGAGCAATGTAAGGCTTTGCAGGCAGTGAAAACAGCACACGTAACTTCCAGGCTTGCTCACTGACAGCTTGCTCATCTGCAGCCAAAACCTTGATGCAGGACACCCCAAATTCAGTGCTCCTCCAAGCCTTAACTGCTCTGCTGTGGACATTTGGCCACCACTGTGGCTTGTACTGAGTCTAGCAACCTCATCCACCAAACACTCACCACATGCACAACATTTAGATGGCTGAAGCCTCTGGCATGACTGTTAATTCCACAACGAAACCGATTGTTTTACAATTACTACAAAATACCTACCAAAAAAAAACCCAAAATTTAGTTGTGTGCAGTTTTGACAGCTGCTAGATTTTGTCTAATGAATTGTTCAAGTGTCCTAACCTCTTGCACTTGAGGAACAGCAACAACTGAAGGCTGACAGGAGTTTCATCACAACTGATGGTCAACATCATTGACCATCAGGACCATCAGATTGCACCACCTAACAAAGAGCTGATCCAATACATCTCATTCTTACAATCCACTTGTAAGGGCTTCTTTTTATTTTTTTCCCCACATTTTTTCTATACCAATATTATTGGATCTAAAACCCAGTCCAAAACAATGACTATTTCTACTTAACATGCTACGCCAGGTTATTATATCCTGTCAAGATGTGTTAAGCCAGGATGAATATGTTAAAAAGTGACACATCTGTTAACAGGTCAGGCATTCAAAGATGGTCTTTTCTGCCCGGGTAAATTAAGGAATATGGCACCTCATTTGGGTTTTTTCCCTTTGGGAAGATGGAAGCTAATGAAGATATGCTAAGCTTGGTCAATTTTGTCTCAAAGACATGTCTCCATAATTATTTAGACCTTATTTAAGAGGAAAAGAATATGCTTTCATATCATTATTTACCCAAGAGCTGTTCAGTAGCCATAAAACTTGGCTCTAGTGGTTAAATTCCCCATGTTCTAATTTGGGTTGAGACAAGATTTTCAGCTTGAGCCTAATGCAAAGTATTAAAGGATTTAGTCTCTTTTTCCTCTTTAAGAGCTGCCTGATGCAACATGCTATTTCTTGTAATGAAAAAATGGTTGCATGACACTCTCTTTCCCCAAATCCATGCAGACATTTCATCTAGGTCTCCCCCCAACCTCCTTATTTAAATTTCCCATCTCTCTCCATTGTTAAAAAGCTTCTGTAAGACTTGTAGGAGCTATTGCACCTCTGTTCTGTGCATCAGAGACCAGAAATGTTGTGGGAGGGGAGTTCAAGCAGTAGCATTTGCTGTGCCCAGTTACATCTTCTTAAACTTGGCCTATTCTAACCAGTTGAGTATCAGCCTTTCCCATCTGTGTTTTCGTCTGTAGAACTTGCTATGAGCTGGTTACTGAACTTACTCATGAGAAAGTATGCACAAAAGCACCTGGAAAAAATAGCATGTGATCTCATAATTAATGAATGCACCATAAGGAACTGACATGAAAGGTCAGGAATAAACTTGGAAGAGATTTGTAATTTCTGCATTTTCAGCATTTTCAGGGTGTTTGTCTTAATATCCTGAGTGTATATTTGGCATGTTTTGTTTCATTGAGGGACAGAGATCTTATTAGTCAAGTACCCTATTCCTGAAGCCCTTGGTAGTCCATAGAGTCCATTCATGAGCTGACCTGCTTTAAAGCAAGTGAAAAACATTCACCAGAAGTGCTTTCATAGCTAGTAGTCTTATGGCAGGCTAAAGGCACAGAATATAAGCAAGTACACTAGGTCAAGAAATAATAACATATTTTTCACAGGTTCAAGACCCACAAAAATCCACCCTGAGACCTAAAGGACATAACAGGTCAATGTTGAGGTCCTGTCTGTCCCTGGAGTCAGCTCCATTTCAGGTGATCACTGACTCCTATCTGCAGCATTGTTACCCCCTGGATAGGCACAACCGCCTGTAATTTACCTTAAGGCATTTCCCTGGGCTTCAGGTGCAACACTGAATGAAACAGAATAAACCTTCAGTTTTCTCAGTATCCACTTAAATTCAGTTGCTGTAATTTCTGTGTATTGACTTAACTTAAATTATTTATCAGTGGAAGTTATTAGAAGGAGCAGCACATATGCTTGCCCTGTTCTTATCCTTCCACAGGCATCTGCTTATGGCCACAGTTTGTTAGGGGTCAAGGGAAAGCTGTTGCTTTTTGTTTGTTTTTGTTTTTTTCAGGCTGACACATTTCGTGATGACTACAAAATATATTTTATGCGTGAGGTGGAAAAAGTCCTACTGAAATGTCCCACTGGCTGCAGGGCCAGCTGGCAGGGTGTGGGACCTAAGCAGGCAGGATTGACCCCACTCTTTTCCCTTTCTCAGCCAGGCCCATGAAATGCACAGGATGGGTGGCATCATGGCATGGGGAGCTATGGCTGCACTGATGGTCTGTGGCACAAAGGCTGGGTACAAGTGAGAGGGGGATGCTGGGATGGAAGGACAGCAATATCTTCTCCAGACAGGAGGAGGGGAGCTGGCAGTCAGTACCAGTGTCATGAGGTCTCAGCCGTGATGATCTGCAAGAACATTGTCAGCCTCACAGCATCAGGTGCACACCCTCACAACCACAGTCAGCAAGTACAAGATAAGGAATCTTCACATTTTCTCCCAAGTGCACTTCTACTGGTCCTTCCACCCATCCCAAACTAACACTCTCTTCCCCTAGAGAGCTAGTCATGGCAGGATCCTTGTCCACTGGGCTTAGCATAGCATTTGTTAGCTTTACTACAGCTCTCTTTGGAGGATTAGGTATTTCACTGCCAGTCTTCTTGTTGTCAGCTACTCTATCTAAAAGTAGTGCCTGGGATTTGACTTTCAAGACCTGTTTCTAAGGAGGCCAAAGTGCTTTGGTGGCAATGCCTCCATGAGAGTTTGCACATGCGCTGCTTCTGAAGTCCATCTGTTCCCCTCAGCATAGCAGGGCTGGGCTGAGCACCACTGCTGTTCACCCTAAATGATCAAGAGAAATGAGGGAAGATGCAATGACTTGTCTGGACCTTTACTTCAGCAGGTGGTAGGAAAGATTCAAGTGAGAAACTGTTTGATATGCTTCCTCAAAACCTAACTGTGCAGGGAAACATGGGAAAGCAGGGCATGGATTGTTATGCCCTGTAGGACTAACAGAACTAGCGGCCCTGGTGCTAGCCAAGCTGTAGAAATCAGGGCTAGAAAGGCTCAAACAACATCTTGGCCACCCCATTTTCACAAGATGCCGTCTACTGTTTGCCTAGTCATCTATTCAAAGCCTCCCACAATAAGGGACGTCACTGCCTTACCAGGCAACTTACTCCACTGCTTTTTCTGTCATTACTACCAGGAAGTTTTGTCCTAATGCCAAACTTAAATCTCTCTTTCTGCAACTTAAAGCCATTGTTTCTTTCCCTCACTGCATCAGGCAGGAAAGACTAAGTGTATTCCTGTTCACCTTACTGTGACTCTTTGTGTGTTTGGAGATCGTTATCATGTCTGCCTTCAGTCACCTCTTCTTTTGGTTAAGCCAAATTATTTCACTTTCTTAATCCATTATGTTTTCCAGCCTCTCTGTTCTCTAGCTGGCTGTCACCAGTTGACTTGGATCTCTGAAGTGGGATGACACCATATCCAAAAGAGGACCCATCAGTCTTCTGACTGATGGTTGTCCTTCTTGAACTATATACTATTTTCCAGGGCCACTTTTCCCACTAGCCATTTCAAATCTTGCCTTCCAGATGTGTGCAGAGCCCCTTTCCAACTTGTCCTCATCTGCAGGTTTAATAATTCCCTAGGCCATCCACCAAGCTGGTAATGAAAACATGGTATTATAGGAAATCCAGAGTACCCACTCAGTAAATCTTTACAGTCTGACAGGAAGCCATTGAAAATGTATCTTAAGATCTGTTTATCCCTTTAGATCTAGTCTGTTTTCTAGTTTGTGTAGCTTGATGGCTTAGAGCAGATGTCCTACTGTTGCCACAGTTTAAACAGTCGAAGTACTAGCAGTGGAGCAGTGTGAGAGTAACCCTTTCCAAGCGGGTTACGTTAGCGCACTTTCTGAAGCTGTGGATTTTTCCCTTGCAGGAGGTCTCGGCACAGGAACACAGCTATAGATGGCTGAGCTCCACTTCCAGTAACCAAGGCAAATGAAAGGCCAGACTCCACTGTGTATTTAAGGGAAAGCTCTGTGGAGCCTTTAAGTTGCTAACGTCCATGTACACAGACTTGAAAGAAAGGTGCTAAACTGATGGATGTACTTGTCATATTTATGGTTTGTAGCAGAGTGATGAATGTGCTTTGTGGTTTATAATGCGATGCTCATTTAATTCTCTTTTTTAAGATCGAGTTGATTTATAGAAGCCAGTATTACTATTGCATTTCAGTGGAGTGACAGGGATAATATTATAGTGCAGAGGTTTGTCAATTAGTCTTATATGACAAAGCCAGGCTCCAGACTGAGGCCTCTGATTGGGAAGATTTAACTCTGGCCAAAAATGGACTCCTTTTAGAGACAGCTCTGGTGCTGCACTTTCAGCCTAGAAAAGAGAAGACTTGGGGAGGGGGGCGGATCTCATGAATGCTTACAAGTATTTAAAAGGTGTTTGTCAAGAGGATGGGGCAACACTTTTTTGCTGTTGTCTGAAGTGTCAGGACAAGGGGTAATGAACAAAAGCTGGAACATAAAAAGTTCCACTTAAACATTAGGCAAACTATTTTACTGTGAGAGTGAGGGAACCTTGGCACAGGCTGCCCAGGGAGGAAGTGGAATCTCCTGCTCTGGAGGTTTCCAAACCCACCTGGATGTGTTCCTATGTGACCCTAATTGGTGTGGACCTGCTTTAGCAGGGGGTTTAGACTGGGTGATCTCCAGAGATCCCTTTCAGCCTCTGCTATTCTATGATTCTGTGATTCTGTGGACCGATCCTCTGACATTCTCACCCAGCATTTTGTGGAAGTCTTATTTTACAGGGTTAAAACTTCAGCTGTCCCTACCAAGTCAATCCACAAAGGTGTGCTCCAACATACAACACATCTATGGTTGTTGCTGACTGATGTAACATGTCAGATATCACAACCCAGCTGTAAACAGCACATCCCTGCTTTTCCAATAACGGCTAATGGTTTGGAGTACATTTGGGTTTATTATCCACAGAGAAGCACTTGATTTTCTGAAGTCAGAGGTTCAGCTTGCAGCAGGAAGGGAGAGATGCAAAGTCTCTAATCATGTAAGTCAGTGCAGGAATATACTAATGGGAACTTTGATTTACCAGATTTACACAAATCAGAATCTGTGTTTTTAACCTCTGTGCAGCCACTGGGCCCTCTTCTGACTTTTTCAGCAAGTCTTCATCCATCAGCCTCATCACCTCCCTCTTTTTAAAGCTAACAGAAGTACTTACCTCACACAAGTAATTAGCACTTGCACAGCACTCTAAAACCACCAGGCACATACATGTTTTAATCTTTTTCAACCTGGTAGAGAAAACATCAGAAAAATAAGTTTACACATAACACAAAATAGCAACATACTATTTCTGGTAGGATCTTCCGTATACATTTACCTCAAAATGCTTTGCAAAGTTACTGGAAACACAGTTAGCTGTCAAACTAAATGTGGCAAAACATCAGAGATGGAGGAAAGAAATTAATAAAAGTAAAAACGTGTGCAGGTAGCGAAGCTGAGATGGCCCATTTAAATCAGCCAACAGACCTAGTAATTTTTCATTTACTTTCTCGGACTCTTTGGATTATGTTTACTGGTGCAACTTCTACAGTGACTTCTCCTTGGTAGTCCACCACACACTTGATTTAGTCCCTGAAACAGAGACATTTTAAGCAGCTGGATGGTGTGAGAAACAAAAAGCTGGGTTCAGAGCTGCCCAGAGGACATGGAATCATGGAATGGTAGCAGTTGGAGGGATCTCTAGAGATCAACCAGACCAGCTCCCTGCTCAAGTAGATTCAGGCTGCAGGAATGCAAATTGAGGGCAGCTTCATTTTGAAATAGGATGGAGCAGATTTGACCGGAGATCCTGTTAGTGATGGGGGTGAAGGGGTGCCTGCTGATGGAGAGGTCCCAGAGCAGAGCTGGTACAGGGCTGGTAACATAAAGATGTGGTCAGGTTTGGGGAGAAATCTCATCTGTTGGCTCAAACAAAACCACACCCTCATGATTTGGGATGTTTTTGAAGCCTGCTAAAAGCACCCCAGCTCCAGTATCTCCTGAGATAGCCCCAGAAAAATGCCTCCCTGTCAGTGGAAAATGCTCACAATAAACCATCTGTTAGCAGTGATATGGCAGCCAGGCTCTGTCACAAGAAAGGCCACAGACAGACTATATATTGCTCTGATACGGGTCTCCTGCTGGTTAGTTCTCACTACTATTTTTAGGTTGAGACACTTTATGCCTTCAACTTTCTCCTATTTCTCCTCTTTTTTTGCACCATCAAATGGCCATGAACTCTTTTGCAGTCAGCAGACATTTGTATCCTTCAGCAGTAATAGATCCATCAAGGACAGGCTGATGTAACTGAATGCAGAAATGCATATTTGAGATGCTGTTCATTTTAATAAACTACACTGCATGAATGGAATAGATATTGAATTTAACACATACTGGCATTGAAATAATTCTTACTAAGTGGTGTCTGGAGTCAGTTTTCAATCTAATTTCCCCCTTGTAGATTTTTTTTTATAAATAGATTTTCTAAAGATCGGCAAATTAATTTTTTTTAGCACGTAGCAGGTTTTCCCTGTGATGGAGAAGACAGATCCATTTAAGCATCTACATGTACACTGAAGGCGCTGAGATTGTTTGTTGGCCCTGATAAGCTGAAACTCATCTAAATGCACCTCATCAGAGAAAAAATGTAATTTTTTCAGAGGTCCAGCAGGCTTTTGGAAAGCTAAGGCTTGTGTCAAGGTTAATTAGAAGATAACTTTGGAACGGCACCAACGTAGTTGGCCCAGCAAGGAAGACAGAGCCATCAGGCTGGCCCTCACCCAACCTTGCAGAGGCTCATGGGGCTGGATGCAGCCCGAGAGGCTCCTTCGCTTGATAAAGTGAAAGTCAGCTCTCCACAGCAATCCCTTGCAACATGTCTGCCCTTCCCCCCCACCCCCCGCTGCACCCTTCAAAGTGGGGCTCCAGCAGGAGGATAAGAGCTCCATACAGACATGGTTTATTTCTCCACGTCTTATTACTATTATTACTCAAGCCATGAAGTATACAGTTACACAGCCAGGAGGAACATCCTCCAGCTTGCCTGCACAGTCAGTGGGAGCAGAGGTGGTGTTCATCCTCAACATCAGCCTTCAGAGAGGACAGGAGAGATGCTGGCCTCAGGCACATAGCTTGTGTGCAAATGAACATGTTTGGTAGATATTTCCTATTAAAGCAAGTAGACGGAGCACAATATAATATGTCACAGTCATTTAAAAAACAAAGATGTTGATTTCCCCAAAGGCTTTACTGTAGGACTTCAGCTCACAATAGCTTACACCTTACAACACATGGGCATCATCTGTCATCTGTCATTTCACCCTCTCCCTGGAGAAGTCCTGTCTGAGCAAACCCCTTTTTCTGGCTCCTAGTTTCACAATAAAATCTGAGCCAGCCTTTGCAGCTTTTCTTCCATGACAACATGCTGAATCCAGCCCAACCTTTTAGCAGCTAGAGCTGCTGCCATCTGATGGGTGGTTGGTTTCAATCCAGTTCTCCACTGGGGGAAAAAAAAGTATGCCTCACCATAGGACTCTCCAGCTTTTGGCAGATCTCCAAGATGAGACAGCATGGGTAGCACCTTGTAATCCTCTGAAGATGTACCTCTAGGTCCAGAACACTTTATCGATGCATTGCCTCGTCCATCTCCTGAGAGAGGGCCAAGCACACTCCAGCTCTACCCACCAGCAGATATCTTCAGCTAGCTGACTCTTGTTGTGAAGAATATGGACACACTGGGCTTAATCTACAAGTCACAGGACTTGGAGCACACTTAACCTTTCAGTCAAGGTCTGAGCAGTCCTGAATGCAAAAAGGACTCTCCCCTGCACAAACTCTTGCAGCTCCAAACCAACCACATAGCTGTGGTGAATAGCAGGGACCAAGCTGCAGGCATGCTAGCAAATAACTGCTGTACAGACTGTTTATTGTCCACTTGATGGCAGTCCTTGTCAGCATCAATATCCCAATTTCTCTTGCTACAAACAAAGGTTAAGTGAGTCCAATTACTTTAGTAAGGTAATATCAATAACACTACTAATTACAGCAATTGCATTACAGATCATTAGTTAGTGATTATGACTTTGTCAAGTGCTTGGCAATTTTATGCAAGAATCACTCACAGCGTGTCATGGAAAATAAATATCTTCTTGGCATTGCTAGTTTCCAGGCTGTATAAATGATCTTAAAAGTTTGGATGAAGACTGCTAGAAGCTTCTTAGGAAAAGAGATGTATGCGTAGTGTTTTCAGTTCCACATCACAAAACAGCAAGAAAGTGCTGGTATGAGAGGAGTGGAAGACTACTACTATATGCAATTGAAAATATATTATTCTGAGTCTCAAAGAGTTTAAGAGAACAGTGTCCAATACAAAGAAAATGGCCCAAGTTTGTGTGAGGTATTGACACATTTTTCTAATAAGAGGCAACATTATCCTTACAGCCTCCCTGGAGTGTCTTGGCATGTCTTATTTTATTTGAATAAATAATTAATTTTGTTTAATTAAGATCATCCAACAGCCTGGAGACAGGTTTTACTAATTCAAGATTCATAGAGGGGGTCTAAGTGTGTAGATGGTAACCACAGAGACTGATTTTTTTCTTTAAATCAAATTTGAGGTAGTTGAAAGCTCTCTCTGTCCTGTAAATTTTCCTCTGCCTGTAGCTCTGCTGTCACAGTAGTGGTGACCAAACATACCATGTTCCAGAAAACAAGCAGAGGGAACTCTCTCTGTGATTCCTTCTTTGGTCATAAACAAGAGAGCTCCAAGGGTCTAAATCAAGAGACACTTGGAGAGGACATTTTTGCTGGTTTTCCATGGCTTTTCCCAAGACCCTCTCCACCTGATCATAATCCATATTTTAAATCCCTTGCTTAGGTGAGCACTAAAATCATTCCAACACAAAGCCAGAGGAGAGATCATTTTGATCCACTATCTCACTCATGCACCTGACAGATCATAACTTTGGCCCTCCACTTCTTGCACCAACACGTTATAAGATTAAAATGCCTTCTCAAGAAAAGATCCTTGTCTGGAAGATTATGTGCTTCTTCAGCTCATCATCCCATGAACCATTACAAAGACTCTCTAGCATTTGAAAGAATCTTATCAAGGTCTGGAAACATCATGAAGCCAGAGCAAACAAATGGAAGCTGGATTAACTCACAGACAACCCCAGGAGTGCTGGAATATCCCTGAAACATGCAGACATCTTGTCTACACAAGTCTTGACTTCCATGTTGTGCTCTTCACAGTACCTCTAGACCTGCCGGAGGAGTCAAACTGCCAAAATAAACAAGGTTAAAGTTCAACACTTACAAATACTGTAAACTATCATTACTTGTGATATTTTACAGAAAATGGAAAAGCCTCTCTCGACAGTTCCAGCTTTAACAGTGAAATTCATGGCTACATATTTGCCAAGCTGCATGGCTGGACAAGTGATCCAATAAGTAAGTAAAATCCAGGGACCCCGAATAGCATGAGATGGTAAATCCAAGATGTACATGAATGTAGAAAAGTGGTACCCAGAAAACGCAGCATCCCAGACCACTTTCTGCCACTTTCTATCAAATCAAGTCTGAATAGACACCAGCACTTTGTTGGACATAAAGCTCTAAAACAAGCAATGATATATTTTCACTGTTTCTGTCAGGGTTAGAGCAAGCCAAAGCAGTAGGCGGTAAATCCAGCTCCTCACACATACTGAATATGTCACAATGAAAACTGAGAAGACAAAGTCCTGACCTCATTTACCACTGCATAACCCCACAGACTTATAAAGATGGCTCAGGCAAAGCTGAAAGCAATATTCAGTCCATAATCATGTGAAATATTTATCAGAAAAAGCAGATGGTTAGTGAGATTTTAAATGGCTCATTGGAGGAAACCTTAAGCAAGAGGCAATATACACAAGCACATTAAACAGGACAGGATCATGGGTTTTCCTATTCTAGTTTTTAATGTACAAGCAAGAAAAACAAAGAGAAAAAAAAATCCTTAAACTATTGTAATAATGCAGATCCTATCCACATCGTAGGAATGCCAGCTGGAAAATAGAGATAAATCACCTCAATTTTCATTTGAAAAGATCAGAAGATCAAATGAATTGTGATGGTGTACAGCTTTGGGTCAGAGTAAAATCTGCACTGTTTGTTCTCCATGGTCATCATTGATTTACCCTCACTTGAACTAAGAAGTTATTTAAGCAGTAATTCCAGCTTCCTGCAACTGAGAAGCAATAAATGGATTCTCTCATGCATTTAAGATACTTTCACTAGGCATGTTCATGGGGAGACAACTGTTGATTGTACTCCAAAGGCATCTGAAATAATTATTATGATAACAAAATGTCACAAGAAAGCATGCCTTCTGATGGCTTTCTAGCACACCTACTACTTGTTTCTCTTTTTATCTCCCTGACACACACATAAACATCCACCTTTCTTCTCTTCCTTCTCAGGGCTCAGGGAAGAGAGGTGGCAGGGTGGGGAGAAGGGAGTGAGATGCAAGCAGTGAGGCTGTGACATTCCTGGTGACTGGGCTAACTGGCTCTTGTCATCCATTAGTATGTGCTGAGCAGCTTCATGCCAATGGGAAATGCTGTTGTACAAAAACATTGGTAGTTCATTCCTTTTTCCCCATGGTACCGTTTGGCTCGTCCTGAAGACCCTGCATGCAGTACATTGCTTTGTTGTGCTTTAACTGAGCCAAGAAGGCCAGCCCACGCTTGAAGTCACTGTTTTCCCCTGCATTCCAGGGTACAGTGAGGACAACAGCCTAGCCCTATGCACATTAATGCACTCCAACCTCCATGCCAGGTGGCTGGAGACTGTGATTCACTGCCAGCTGCCTTGGGATTTGTGGAACCTGATTTCTGCCAGTTCCATTGTCAGGGAACATGTGAGCGCTCATCTGCATGGTCCATGGGAGTGCATCAAGGAGATATTGGCATCTACAATTCCCATCCAAGAAATAGGGACATGGTTTAGTGGCAGGCTTGGCAGTATAAGGTTGACAGTTGGACTCAGTGATCTTAGGGATCATTTTGAACCTAAATGATCCTATGTTGTACAATATAGCCTGAGGAACAAGGAGGAGCCCTTGTGCAGACAGATACAAAGCCTTGCTAGCTGGGCTCCATCTCTTCCATGACCTAACTCCATGGACACCCTTTGTTCTACAGGGATGTAGAAAGCTCAAATAAATGCTGTCTCTGAGAGAAGAAAAGAGACTCTCTCACCCCACTGCACACTGTATGCACACCCCATTACCAATGTCAGGCACAGGGAAACAGTGTCTGAGCACTGCATGGGTATAGGATCCTCTGCCACCTACTCCCTTCAGTCCAAAAATTATACCTCTCACCAGCAAAGGTAAAATGTGCCTCATGTAGCTGAAACAGGCTGTGAAAATTCGCAGAGTTGACATTCTGTCTGCAGCACTGAGACTATGCACCACGCCTCTGAATGGGGAAGTACAGCTGACCAATTCCTCAGTGCATCCAATCCTGAGCAAAGCATTCCTTGCTGATGCTCTGCTAGGACTGGTTCCCTGGCTGAATAAAACACTGCAGGCTGCAAAGCTGTCATTTTGGCACTGCTCACTAGCTCTAAATTCAGTTTTGAAAAGAGGAAAAAGAAAAAGGAAGAACATATCTGTTGGTTCTTGCCATTAATCAGTGAAAATTACTTCTCTTCAGTGGCACCAAATGAACATAAAGGTAATTGAAATGCAATGGCCAGCAGGCTGACCACCTCAAATGCAATAGCAGTACAGACTCTGTGCCAATTTAAGAATTATTTGGATTTTTCTCAAGGGTTTTTCATATGTATAATTACATTTGCATATAGGACCCCCCCTAATATGCCAAGACGACAGCCCTAAATACCACAGTTCTCTGTTTTAAATAAGACAGATTCAGTCCAGCAAACAGATGCTGCCCTCTCAGGGAGTCTCATCTATCCATTAGAGATGCAGCTACTCTAGATTGTTGTATAGTTACTGACCAGCATTGGTACAGGTGCTAGAGCGATTAAAGCAAAGACCTTTATCCCAATGTTTATATTTTACCACATCTGACCTTTAATCAAGAGCAGTCAGCCTGTGGTTCTTGAGACAAGACCCACAAGTAATTTAAGAGCAGCTCAAATGTAGAATCTCTTCCACAACAGAGGTATTCCAGTGCAGGAGCTCCATATCCCCAACTGTGATGGGAAGCAGATTAAACCACCATAGTGCTGTTCTCATGTCCAACTTAGACCAGGCCCTTCTCATTGTGGAGAAGAAACAGGACTCCTGGCCGGTCTTTGTCAATCCCTACCTGTAAATCTCTCCTATCATTTCTCTCTGGACTGGGTCTAGGAAGTACACGTTGTCTGCAGACTTTGGGATGGAGAAAGATGTTGACGTGATTTTGTAGGGTCAGTAAAAGCACACACATCTATACCTGTCCTGGCTGCAGTTGGGATTTTCTTCCTAGTAACTGTCAAGGCCTAGGTTTTGGATTTGTGCTGAGAACTGAGTTGGTAACACAGGGATGTTTTAGTTATTGCTGAGCAGGGCTTTCACAGTGTCAATCTCTCCCAAGTCACTGATTGCTCTCCTTCACACACATTCAGATGCAACCTTTGGGGATTTGACCCAGCACAGCTCACTGGTTCACACAAAGCCAGCCTGGGCCAAGTCATTGCTTCTCAGAACAGACCTAAGTGTAACATGAATGCTGTGTCAGGAAAAAAGGACCCAATGTCTGAGCAGTTTGACTACTGATACAGCAGTCTTATTTCATAGAATCACCAGTAAGTGGGACTGGCACTCAGTCACCTTCAGTCTCCTTTGGATCTGAGTCATGAGACTGTCTTGATTTTCATCCTTTTCATTATTCAGAATTATTTGATGAGCATTTTGTGCAAACATGCTTAACTGCACATGGATCATCCACAAATCATGTTGTGTAACCTTCGTTCAAGAGTTCAACATTGACATACTGTCAAGGGACCTGTCAACTACATGGCTCTTCCCAGCCTTGATTTCTTCAGGCTGAAAAAGAGAAATTGTTCCCAGGAATAAGGAAGAGAGGAGAAGACAAACATAAAAGGTCATGGGACACTTTGCTTTTCCACGAGATAAAGTATGCCCTCAGACTGTGAAGGCAAGTTTCAAATTTAGAAATATTTTCATCCCTTCCCAACTAAAGGACAAAGGGAGGCATAAGCCTGATTGATGGGCTGTTTGGAAAACTTTACTTCCCCTTTTATGCTCATGGTCTCAAAAAGGAATCGCACTTGCATACACAAGGGTGATCCTCTTTACAGCTGAATTGTCTCTTTCACCCTGCTTTTCATATCCACTAATTGTTTTGGCAGTGGGGTTCTGGCTAGAGCCATTAAGTGGCCTGCAACTGTCACACAGTCCACTGCGTAACACAGCTCCCACAGAAGGACCCACTCTCCCCTCCAGAAGGAGGAAAGAACTGCCTGTGACAGACACCAGTCGCAATGCTCAACAAAAGGTGCTCCTACACAATAGTGATGAGTGAGAGGAATCTAGAGAAAATCAAATTTGACTGACAGCATCAATGCTGGATCTCCTGCCTGGGGTATTGGTGTTATAGTGTTAAAGGTCCCATCTCTAACACAGTATTTCATATATCTGCCAGGCACGCTGATTTGAATGTATTCATCTCACACTTCCTGTCACCACCTATCGTGGTTCATCACAGTCACTGTTGCATTATTAATAATCCTTACTCTGTGTGTATGTATATGTTTGTAGCCCAGATGGAAAAGAGCTCCACCTGATCAACAGCAATCTCAGTGGAGGGCACCATCTGGGGATTTCAGAAAAATTCACAAGAAGTCTGCCTTGCTATGTCAGTTTGATGAACAGTCCACTGCTAGTTAAAGCATCTTCTCCAGCTGGTCATGCACAACACATGTGAAGGATGAGGTGACAGGGAAGAGAATAAGGGTTTATATGTTTAAATGGCACTCGTCAGGAAGCTATCCTGATAAGACCAGTATATGAAAAGGGTGGTGTTGAATTAACCAGCCTTCTTGGGATCTTTTTCCCTCCAGGACTTTATCCCATGGTACTCTAACAAGCAGATCGCTGAAGAGGCCAAAGTCTGCTCTTCTGAAGTCCAGGGTCTTGAGCTTGCTGTGCACCCTCCTTGCTGCCCTAAGGATCCACCATTTCACAGTGACTTCAGCCAAGGCTGCCCTCACACTTCACATTCTTCACCAGCCCCTCCTTGTTGGTGAGAAGGAGGTCTGGCATAGCACCCCTCCTCATTGGCTCCTCTGTCACTTGGAAAATGAAGTTATCGTCAATGCATTCCTTCCGTCAATGCAGTGACCTTCTGGATTACTTCTGCCCTTCTGCCCTGTTGTCTTGTCCCTCCAACAGACACTGGAGTGGTCTAAGTCTCCCATGAGCATGTTCTGATGATAAGCATGCTCTCCCTGAGCTTATGACGTCTCCTGCTGGCACTGGCATTACACTGGTAGCAATGGGATAGACTGAGGTTTTCCTTTCCCAGAAACTTTAGTTTAAAGCCCTCTTTGCCAGCTTAACAAGCCTGTGACTGAAGATGCTCTTGCTCTTGTATCTCTGACAGATAGACTCCATCAGTCTTCAGTAAACCAAATGTCTCAATCTGGTACCATTTCACTTGCCAGATTCAACTGGTCCTTTCAGACGCCTTCTCTTTGACCAGGAGGATTGATAAAAAACCTACCTGTGCATGGCAGTCCTTTATCACCACTTCCAGAATCCTCTAATCCTCCCTTATACTTCTCAGACCACTCCTGGCTGTGTCACTCGTGCTCACATGAAACAACAGTAGCAGATGATAGTCCGTGGACTGAATGAGTCTTGGTAGCCTCTTGGTGACCCTCCTGATTCAAGCCCCCTATGGCAGCACACTTCGCTAGAGAGAGTATCAAGGCTGCCTTTCTACCTCTCAGAAGAGAGTCACCTGCCACTGTCATCCGTCACATTCTATTGGTTGCACTGGTTGTTATTTGGGGAGCAGGTCAGGCTGCCTCACTCAGCTCCAGCATCTCTCCTGATGTGATGTATCTTTTCAGTCTGCAGCAGTGAAGTGGTTCTTCAAGAGCACCTCAGATTTTGGGGAAAGTCTCTTTCCCCAGCTGGCCTTGCTGTCACAAGCTTCTGTTCTTGTGCTCTATTGCCCCCCTTCCTTTACTTCTGCACTGGTGGTGGGGGGAGGGGGTTGTGNCACCATTTCACAGTGACTTCAGCCAAGGCTGCCCTCACACTTCACATTCTTCACCAGCCCCTCCTTGTTGGTGAGNCTCTTGGGCCATGGACTGTGAGTCCCGTGTGCTTGGAACCTGTTGTCTCACTCTTCCTTGGCCTCCCTGACATTCCACAGCCTTCTCACCACCTCCTGCCGCTCANAAATGAAGTTATCGTCAATGCATTCCTTCCGTCAATGCAGTGACCTTCTGGATTACTTCTGCCCTTCTGCCCTGTTGTCTTGTCCCTCCAACAGACACTGGAGTGGTCTAAGTCTCCCATGAGCATGTTCTGATGATAAGCATGCTCTCCCTGAGCTTATGACGTCTCCTGCTGGCACTGGCATTACACTGGTAGCAATGGGATAGACTGAGGTTTTCCTTTCCCAGAAACTTTAGTTTAAAGCCCTCTTTGCCAGCTTAACAAGCCTGTGACTGAAGATGCTCTTGCTCTTGTATCTCTGACAGATAGACTCCATCAGTCTTCAGTAAACCAAATGTCTCAATCTGGTACCATTTCACTTGCCAGATTCAACTGGTCCTTTCAGACGCCTTCTCTTTGACCAGGAGGATTGATAAAAAACCTACCTGTGCATGGCAGTCCTTTATCACCACTTCCAGAATCCTCTAATCCTCCCTTATACTTCTCAGACCACTCCTGGCTGTGTCACTCGTGCTCACATGAAACAACAGTAGCAGATGATAGTCCGTGGACTGAATGAGTCTTGGTAGCCTCTTGGTGACCCTCCTGATTCAAGCCCCCTATGGCAGCACACTTCGCTAGAGAGAGTATCAAGGCTGCCTTTCTACCTCTCAGAAGAGAGTCACCTGCCACTGTCATCCGTCACATTCTATTGGTTGCACTGGTTGTTATTTGGGGAGCAGGTCAGGCTGCCTCACTCAGCTCCAGCATCTCTCCTGATGTGATGTATCTTTTCAGTCTGCAGCAGTGAAGTGGTTCTTCAAGAGCACCTCAGATTTTGGGGAAAGTCTCTTTCCCCAGCTGGCCTTGCTGTCACAAGCTTCTGTTCTTGTGCTCTATTGCCCCCCTTCCTTTACTTCTGCACTGGTGGTGGGGGGAGGGGGTTGTGGCTCTTGGGCCATGGACTGTGAGTCCCGTGTGCTTGGAACCTGTTGTCTCACTCTTCCTTGGCCTCCCTGACATTCCACAGCCTTCTCACCACCTCCTGCCGCTCAGCCCTGGCCGCAGGAGCTCACCTTCTGCACAAGTCTGCCCCTGCCCCTGCCCATGAGACAGGCCTAGACACTGCCTACAGCCCCAGCCCTGCAGCAGCAGCCACATCTGGAGCTTAGGGCAGCCGTGAAGGTGAGTTTTTGTTAAGATCTCATCCCGGAAACAAGAGAGGCTGAGTTGAGGCTCAAGTTCCCTTCAAATGTCTCCACAGCAAGGCAGAAACTCCTCACAAGAGAATGGTACACAGGGATGGACACATTTAAACTCACTCCAGCTGTCTCCTGTGCTCTGACAAAGACACGTCCATCCTGCCTCAGTAGGTTTTTTGAGGTTTTGCCCCATACCTGCCTTTTTTGCCTTGTGTCAGGAAGCCACAAACATTGTAAAGAGTTGTGAAGTTAACCTGGCCTCTTTAAAATCCAGCCATAGCCTTTGCCTCCAAGACCTCTGGGACAGAAGAAATAAATTCCATGGATAAACTACATGCAACTCCTTTTAAAGAAAAAAAATATTTTTTTTATCAGCTCTAAAGTTGGTGCCCTTTAATTTCAGCGAGTGACCCCTTGTTCCCATGTTACAGGACAGAGTTTTAAAAAAAAAAAGGAAGAAAGGAAGGAGCAATCAATTTCACTTTCCATCTTTAATCATTGTGAATGTCTCAGACAAGTTTCCCTCTAACTAGTCATCATTTCTGGCTAAAGAGTTCCTGCGATCTCTCATCATCTATAAATTCAATGACACTTCTATCTTCATTGACCTTCTCTGGACCTTTCAGTATTTCCTACATTTTTCTTCACCTGACACACAACTGTTTCTGACCCACAACACACCATTAGCTCTATCCCTCCTGTCCTCCTCTGGAAGGGAGCCCGCTGCATTATTCAGCCAGTCCCTGACTATTGCTGTTTATTTGAAAGTAGATATTGGAGTCTCTGTTTTCAAAACAAAGTCCTTTATTTTAGACAGACTGTCAGTGTAAGAACAAGTTGATGAAGTCTCTACAGAAACCCCAGAAGAAAGCTTTAAAAGTGAGTTATCTTCTCATTCCTAGTGCTAACATACATGCAGAGCTGGAACCTGATGTTGCTGTTGACAGTCCTGGAGAGAACAACGGGAGGAGTTTTTATTGCTATGGCATCAGCTTGCTTCAGAAACTGCTCATGGTTTAGCTCTTTTGATCTTATTTATCTTAAAGGAATCTGTAGGTTTTGGGTCGGGCACAGTACAGGTCATACACAGTACCTGCTGCTAGCAAATATTGTGAGCTCATTGCTCTGTGTATTCTCACGCCTGATCATCCCTTTCTGTAAATCAGTCAATGATGTTGTTGACCTGCTTTGAAAAACATTGATGGCTGCTAACAAAGAGCTCTAGGAAAGAGATGGCTGTTATCTCACTGGTTTTACCTTAGCTTTGGACTGAGACTTATAGGAAAGAGGCACATGGAACATTATATTTCCCCATCCACATGGGACATGAAAGCAAGAGCATGTGTTCTCCCCCGAGCGTTACAGAATGTAGCCTAAAGCATCACTCCAGCACAAGAACCTTTTTAAGCCCAGCCTTTTCCATCTCCTCCCCAGACTTTGTTCAGGAACAAAACATTTCGTGTAGAATATACTGAAAGCATCAGCACTGGCTGTGGAGATGGCACCTACAGTAACAAATCATCATCATTCACATACCACAGCTGCTTTTGCAGGCTGTCTGCAAACTTACTCAGTGCTGCAACACTAGACCTTCAAATTTCTTTTGAAATTTGCTGCAGAGCCCTGGCAGTAAGACACACACTTTTTTTTTTTTTTTCCCATGAAACCTGAGATGCTGAAAAGCAGCTAGAGGCTTCTGCCAACCCTTCATCTCCTTGCTAAGGCTTTCTGCCTCCCACTAAGTACACTAACACTCCAACTAACCCAGCTTAACTAGTTTCTGCTGCCAGCCCTTCACAGGACAGGTTTCTGATAATGCAGGGATGCAATGAGAAGACAAAGTTTCTTTGCTATGCCTGACAATCAGAAAAGTGGCTGAAAGCAATGATTATCAAGTATTGTGCTGGCAAAGTCCAAGAACAATGGCCTTCTGCAAATCTGGTGCCATATCCTTTTAATTCTGTGAACCACTGACCTTAAGTAGAAAGCAATCTCCTGTTGAGCAACAGTACAATGGAATACATGCAACGTGGGCACCTCTGCTGATATTTGCCTGTCTTTGTTTTACTATTTATATCTATAATCGTCCTGGAGAGAGAAATTAATTACAGCCTGTCTCCCTGTCCAGAGATTCTGTTCATATTACAAACCCCTGAAAGCGCAACTCAAGCAGTTTCTGATTATCAGTGAAAGCCTCAAACTGGAGTACAAGTTCTTAATTAATCTCTCCCTCTCTCCCTCTTTTTGAGTGATGACTTTATGATGTTTATGAAAAAAAGAAAAGAAGATGAGCAGAAAACAATTCTCTTCCATTTAAAAGATAATTGCAGGGGAGAAGCTGGAGGTAAATGCTGGCAGGAGATTTCAGGCATCAGGTGTGGCATTTCTCCTTCTCTAGAACAATGATAGAAGTCAGACAATAAAAAATGAGCATCCCATTCCCACAGTCCTTCCCTTCCCCAAGGCTCTCAGGGTGTTTTAGTCCACCTTCCTTTTGCTGAAAAATCAGACATTTTTTAACAAGATTTTCTAAGGAAATAGGATTCACACAGCAATGCTTTTTGTACAGAGAAGTTAATGCATGTGTGCCTGCCTATTGTATTGTCTTTCCTTCTCTCACTCCCTTGAGCAAACTGTACAATTGTATCTGAATTGCACTGGCATGACAAGTATAAATGAAAGGTCTTCATAGCAAAAAAGAAGAATATATGGGCAGAGGACAGAGTCCCGGTGTCCCAAATGATGGGAAGTCTGCAGACTGAACTCACAGCTTATTAGACTCAAGACAGCCCACGTGGATGAGAAGTCTTATAAATGCTCCAACCACAGGCAAAGTTTCAACTGGACGGACAATCAACTGTGAGACAAAAATATATTGAAACAGGCCTCATTAGTTCCACTCATCGTCGACTATTCATTTCTTTCCTCCTGAGTTTGTTACAGACTCCCAGAAGATTTTCATCACCTCTTGGGTCATCAGCAGCTCCCTCTTATCTGTCCCTTACAGGGAATGGAAATGGGGAAGGAGAGAGTTGCCATATAATAATTTACACATATATATATATATATATATATTTATGTTTTGTAATATATTCTATATGTCATGTTATCCATTATGTTGTAAATAACATTATATTAACGTATCATATATAGTATGTATATTTATATAGTTATTTTCTTTGTGAATACTACCTCACAGGTGACTTCCCTCTTAATAGGTTACTCCTAATCTACTACTAATTCACTGCCACTCACAAGGACAGGATATTGTCAAGGTCCAAGGTCAATGATAGAGATCATCAAGGATAATTTATGTACTGCAGAGCCTGAAGGAGGGCAGGGGAGCACTAACAACAAAACTTGAGCACACATACCTGGAGATGCTGGCAAAGGCAACAGTCCTTGAAACTGACTATCAAGGTTGCAGATGTGAAAGACTCCTCCAAAGTCAGGGACTGCCTCTATCAGAGCAGTGTCAACACCCAGAGGAACCTGCTTAAGGCTGCTGGGGTGGCTAAGAAGGTTAGTTTAAGCTGTATCACTGTCTCTTGCTGGAAGATTCACCAAGAGAGAGATTTTGAATCTCGCAAGTACAAGCAGATACACACTCCCTGGTGTCTGCTGCTTGAGAATAGACATCAAAAGAAGGAGGTCATACAGGGAAGGTTTGGATTGGACGTTAAGAAGAACTTTTTTACTGAAAGGGTTATTAAGCATTGGCACAGGCTGCCCAGGGAGGTGGTGGAGTCCTCATTCCTAGACATATTTAAAAGATGCATAGATGAGGCATTGAGGGACGTGATTTTGTTTAGTGATGGGCTTGGCAGTGTGAGATTGGTCGTTGGACTCAATGATCTTAAAGATCTTTTCGAATCATAATGATTCTATGATCCTACAGCTTCTTAGCTGACCAACTGATCTGCAAGCTGCCTTACCTTGAAATGCAGCTTACAGCACTACAGTTCCAGGACTAATTGTCTAAAGCTAAATGACACTGGGCAGGGAAGCCAAAACTGGATTCTATAAAAACCATCTACTGTGGTGAATGTTCCAGGAGCAGTGTTACTGGCTGAGACAACAAGGACTGTCCAAGCATAGAGCAAAGCCAAATGGAATGAAATCATTCGTGTATCACTTATCCTCTTTGTGTTGACATGGAAGAAAAATCCATCTTTCTTCTCTGATCGCACCTTGAGCTGGAAAATAGAAGGATGAAAACATCTTTTAAGCAGCATGATGTGATAAGGACCAGAGCAATGCAGTAAACATGGAGCTACGTGGTGAGCTTTTCAGAGACTGCTTTTCAGAGCAGAACGGCACTTGAAGGCAAACTTCATGGACTTCTGCAGACCTGACAATGCAGCTATTTGAATGCAATGTGTGATATGGTCTGTAACCTGTAGCATGGCTAACAAGTGCAGTGTGTGTTGCATTTCAATGCATTACATAAAACTGTTATTTGACTCTTAATTTCTCTCTGATGGGTGATCAAATAAAGTAAAATCCAGCTTTATATATGATTACTATACAAAATGCTGTCATGAGCTATTCTATACATTAAATAAGTTGGGTTAAAGTAGACAGAAATCATCCCTATGATCAAAACTGTTAGAGTTCAAAACTTTACCTAACCATGTTTCCTAGCAAGCCCTTGCCTTCACACAAATAATAAACCTTTATGCTGAGGCCCTCAAGGAGCAACAAATAGGTTTGAAATCATAGGCAACAATTTTTTTTTTTCCTTTTGGTACATACTGTACGCTGAGAAGTCTCCAACTTGCCATGCGCTACTCCAGTGTCCCTCCTTACTCCCTGTCTACTCTTGATTTTTGTTTCCCTCAGACAGCTTAGCATCCTGTTACATAAGGCACCGTGGCTTAGAGGTGTCACCGCTTACCATGCACAAGGAGATTTCTCTTCCTTTTCTCAACACTGTTGCACATGCCAGTGTTGTCTGATTGACTGTATGAATATGGAGAGACTGTCATGGCATGTCTATGCTCTCCTACCCCATTAGGTGGTTTTAAATGGTGTGCAAGACGGCAGATGCTCAAAGTTATTAATCCTCTGACACCCATTTGAAATGAGTGATATTTAAACAGCTAAAAACTAATAAGGACCAGAAACACTATCGTTTTAGACTCTTGTAAGCAAAGCCTTTTGTATGCTAACTCGTGATGTGGGCTATGGATTCTGTCCTAGACTGTCACCTATTATAAATCAATGCCCTGCTGGTTTATGCAACCAAAGACATGAGCCAAAGAATCAGCAGCTTCTTTTTCTTAATCCAAACTCTCCGTTACAAGGAGGAGGATACACAGACTCATGCCTGTGTCTTTTGTAAGGCTTTGAAACATTAAATCAAAGTCCTTCTAAATTCAATTCTTCCCTTGTCTTCTCTTTTCCCTTTAAGCAGTGCAGGAACATAATACAGCATAGTCCTGCATCAGGAATGGCTTGTGGTTAGCAGCTGGATGAGCTTCCAGTAGCAGCAAATTAAGGGGTCCAGGGGGCCTGAAGCTGAGACTTAGTTTGGCTTTTGAACACAGTCCAGTTTTGTTTTATCAACAACGATTTTTACTAAGCTCATATCTGAAGCAGTGCAGGCATCAACAAAGTAGTGTAACCACTGCTTTGATCCTGAGGCACTGACACAGGCAAAGCTGGGGATGCATCTTGGACATATCAGTCTGTGAGCTTACCCTCAAGACTGGTCTTTCCCATCATCTATATTGTGAGCCTTCAGATGTGACTCACGTGGGTGTTTTGTGTATGCCAGGTGAATTACCGTGCCATGGAGGAAACACATAGGAGTTGTTTGTGGAGCCAAGGGTGTTGCCAGTCCTTCCCTAAGCTGCTACTGCATAGCCATGGGCAATGAGGATGTGCTGCCAACCTGCAGCTGTTCAGGGGAAAGCACATTGGAGTCTTCCAAGTGGCAAGAGTCCTCACAGTTCTGAAACAACGATCTGCACGAGGGCAACTTCGCCTGTTAACCCTGGAAGTACTGGGGAAACTACTAAGACGGTGGTGCAAAATGGGGTAGTGGCTTCTTTCTGCTCATGGCATTGTCATGAGATATGAGATTCTTCTGAACCAGCACTTTCTGGAGCTAGAACACTGGCAGGCAGGTATTATGAAAACTCCTTATGTCTCTCTACATCCAGAGTCGCTATCATATATGTCAGATTTTGCTATTTCTGCATTAGACACTTCCTTTTGTGACATGCAGTCCGTGCAGCTCAGTTCTCAACCATCTCATCTCCTGTTTTATTCAAACCTGGTTGCATCTGCACAGCAGTGACAGTACTCCTAATTCTGCTCTATCCCAGCTATTTTAATGCAGTGTAGAGATTGCCACAAACTATGACAGTCCTCTCCTCCCTTTCCTTTCCCCTGCATAAACAGGTTATGTTGCAACAGGAAAGTATTCCCATTTAATTTGAAGATCAGCTCCTTGCCATAAAGGGAATAGCTGTGGTCACAAGGCAGCTCCCATGGCCCCAGTTCAGCAGTCCGTCTCTGATCAGCAATGCATTTAAGCATGTTTACCTGTAGGCTGTTGATTATATCCCTGAGACTTCCCAGAGCCATGTTTTTCTGCCTCTGGGTTATGGATCTCTAAAGGCTCATGAACTACTTCTAAGGGGACCTGAAAGGTACTTAAGAAGAGCAAGCTTCTCACCAAGAGGCTTGCTTGTTACAGAGATAGTCCAGGCTCCTGACGATTGAGTGAAGAGACCCAAGACCACTGACTCAGACCAAAACAAGTCTGACTGAGACAGGCCATGGGTTTTAACAATCTGGGAAACAATCGCACCCAAAGGGCTGAGATCCCAACTTGTCTTCATGATATCCTGCAAAGCAATGATAACTTGTTCTGGACATAATCTGACAGAAAGCAATCAGTTCCACACCCAACATGAAGCAGTGGTGATGAGCACAGGGCTGAGTCCAAGCTAAGACACTGTGCTGAGGGGTGGGCATTAGCATAAGCCTCCAGTTTGAGGCTTGTGTCAACTGCTTTGGAACAAAAGCAGAACGTACTGATGCCTGCCTACCAAATATCATACAGACACTTACTTAGAGTGAATGCTGTGGAAAGCTCAGAGTTTCTGATCTTCTGTGCCCTCTGGACAGAAATGACATGAGCTGCTCATTTTTGCCAGGACAAAGCTGTGTCAGGTTGTGTTCTCGCAAAGCTAGTCACAAAAAGGGACCTTATTTCAGCCCTGAGTATCCACTTCTGCTCTCACTTCCTCCTCCCATGCAACCCCAGGAAAATAAAGAATACCACAAGTGGTAAACTACTGTGGGCTCATCCAATCTTACTAAGCAAATATCCTATATCTGCCCTTTCTCGATCCATCTCAAATGTGCATATGAAAGTAGATAATTCGTACTGAGATTTACTAAAAATATCTCTAACTCACCTTGCATTTTAACTGGCCACTCAAATTAGTTTCAGAAATCTATTATGTGCATTATCATTTTTATTTTCAGTGCAAAAGGGATTTTTTTTTTCCCCAGATCGTCAAGTTACTGTCTACTTTTATAAATTGCTATAAATTAAGTTAGCAGCAGTATAAACAGAGGTAATAGATCCCTGTCTCTGTAGTGGCAGCTGACACCATTATGGAAATGTAGAATGTCTATTTCTGAGTTTATTCTGATGCTGATGAGTTTGCACTGATGTTCCTCTCTCTCATTTCTCATTTTATCAGCTCTAATGCACTGATTTTCTCTCTGAAAGCTTCACCTTCCTGAGGCTTGATTTAGTCAAGTAAATCCTAAAGGCTATTTTTAACATGAACTATAGGAAAAATGCTTAGATTTGGCATAATGGGTAACACCTAGCCTTTTGTCTGAATAACAAAATTTTGGTTTGAAATAATAAAAGTTGCTGCAACTGAATGCATTCAATCCAATAAAAGTATAATCCATTTTGCCTTTGAAATATGCTCATAATAAAAGAGTGTCTTTTTGCTTTAAGTTCATTTCAAATTCCCACCCTCTGCCAGAGGATAGCATGGAGAAAGTAAAGCAAGAGGGAGAATGAGGTGAAAGTTTACAGCCCTAAATGAGTGAGTGTCTGGGTGCGAGACGACATAAAATGGTCTCCTTTTCTACTTACCACCTTTCCACAACTCTAGTCATGTAAAGAAGGCTTTAAAAATGGGTGGAACAGCACCAGTTTGAGATATTCTTTCCATCACCAAATTGTAATAAGGACATTTGTGGGAATAACAATTAAACCCACAATCCTGAGAAAGTTTCCAGATGCAGGATAACTACTGTTATTGACAAAAAACCAAATTCATTAATGTCACAGATAAGAGAAGATGTGACGTCAGAAGAGTCCCTATACAGAAGCATGTTTTATGACATCAAGATTACAAGCCTCCATCTGCCTTTTGCTGAGCACTGCAGTTTTTCATTTTGCAGGAGTTTTGTAAAGGTGGCTTTGAAATCTATGACAACAGCCATGTTGCCTTGATTCATTTCCAGGCCTAAAACTCCACTGAAAGGAGCTCTTCTAGGAGGAATAAAAGTGTGGCTTGTTTGGGGTTTTGGAGATTTTTTTTCCTGTTAAAAGAAGCAAGCTAGAAGAATCACAAAAACCTTCCCCTCTTCCCTAGAGCTTGGCTTGTCATCGAAACAAGCAGGGAAGGAGCTATGGAACCCACAGAGATCAGATCCCGACTACCAGAGGAAACTTCCTCCTGGTTTTGTCACTGACATCTAAATGGTTTCTGGAGACTGCTCAGGTTTGGTGATGTTTCTTGGGAAAGCAGGTAGAGCAACACTGACACTCCTGGCCAGGCTGCTTTCCTGCCTGTGCACCCACCCATCAGGCTGCTACCAAGCCTCAGCATCTAACGGTTGTAGCTGGGCAACTCACTGGGAATTACTCCTTTTTAAGTGAAATTCCAGAATTGGAAAACTTGAGGATTGTTCCTGACCAAAATTCTCCTGATTTTTGAAAGCCTTTAGGCTGTTTCTCTTCTCTTAGCATTTTACTTTCAGCACTTTATTGAATAAATTTGACCACAACAGTGGAACACCAGAAAACAGCAACATTAACAAGATTCCTATTAGCCAGTGTCATCTCTGAGCTACAGAGTCAACCTCTGCTGGTTCCAGAGACAGTCTCTGCACTTAGACAAAGCTAAATTTGTTGCCTTGCATTATCCTGGGATCAGACAACATACCATAAGAACACACCAATATCATGTGTACAAATCAGCATCTACAAGTTACAAATTGGGGCAATTCTAGAGAAAGACAATGAATACAGAAAAAAAAAAAAAAAAAACAGCCTTCGTGGAGGCACCAAATGGAGAAAGTAAATCTCTTGCTGAGGAAGAAGAAAGTACTTTCTCAGCAGGTATAGCTGCCTTCGCATGTCCCACAAAGCTGGAAACTGCGGCTACAAGGAGCACACCAGAGCACGCAGCTGCGACCAGGAGTGCAAGGGAGAGGAAACCAGAAAGGACTCTGCTGCCATCTGGCGATCTTTGTAAGAAAAGACGCTGCAAATCTTGGCAGGTAGCACTAGCTTATCAGCGCGGGATTAATACGTACATAAACTGTGAACTTAGCCGTGGTAAAGAGAGGAATATGGTGAAAAAAAAAAAATCTGTGCTGGATGTCTTCAGAACATAATGAACAAAATGTTGTGTAGATCCACGTTCAGTCCAAAAGATACTGTCAAGACATTTTTGTTGGCAAAGACTGGAGCAGGAACATTTAAGAAGTGCTGAAGTTGACATTTATGTGATCATTTGTCTCCCAGAAGAATTTCTTGACAAGATCTCAGAATCCAAATATGACTTCTGTTCAAGAATATGGCAGGGCTCTGCTTTTCAGAATGGTGGTGTTTAAATACAAATGCTCTTGCAACTACGGTAATTACACTACAGTTAACACAGAAATCTTCACCTTTGTTTAGAGCTGTGCTCCTAGACTCTGAGAAACCTGAAAGCAGTGATTCCCAGTGCCTCCTTTTGTGATGTGGAAGAAAGCTTCCTTTTACAAGTCTTTTTCCTCCCCACTAAACTCTCCTTTCCTCCTGTTTCCTAAAAAAACAACAGTGATTAGTGTTCATGCCTACACTGTATCTTAGATGGTGCACATTTCCCATCCCTTTGCTTCATCTCTTTGCTAATGTTTTAGTCTTTCCTTATATAGGAGGTTTTTTTCCATGTATAGACTCATCTTGGTAGTCTGACTCAAATACCCTCTCCTCCTCCTTTGGAAGTGATCTAAATTGAACTGAAAACTCCTGCTGAAGGCATAGCATTGATTTGTATAACAGCACTGCAATATCCCACATACCGTACTTGGTGCATTTTGCTTCCCTTTAACCACTAATTTGGTCCATCCACGGAATGTATTCATTTGCTGAATGTGCTGAAAATATGCAAACGCACTTAACAGAAAAAGAAGAATGTCTGTTGCTTTTCTCCTTGTTTGATCTTAGATGCTGTCCTCGTCTTCCCACCTATCAGAGCTTACAATTTACTGATGCTATTTCCAGAACAAATGTATCTAAAGAGTCCTAAATTTCAGCTCAGTAATAGGATTTCTAAATCCAAATATAGAATGATCCAAATAAATATATAGAGGTTTTAGCCCAGCCTCACTCATTATACCAGAACGCTGCTGTGGGGGTGTTTCGAGCTGTTCTAATTTGCAAATTTCTTGGTAATAATCATCTTTTCTTCAGGTTCCTTCAACTGGAAATTAATGCATTTCAAAGAGGAAAATGTGAAGAAAACAGCAATAACTGAAATAGACTCAGTGGGAGAGGTTTTCAGATTTGCTTTTTATTTGGTCATTTATTTCTTCAGAAAAAAAAAAGAAAGCAGCTCAACTAAATAAAAAAGAAAACTCCTTGCTTATGAAATCTAGCAGACAATACAATGGTCCTTCAAGTGATGTGGTAAAAGCTTCCATTACCTGAGATGTTTAACCGTGAATTGAATTTAGGACCATGTTTAACCGTGAATTGAATTTAGGACCATAAAACGTCCCATTCTTTCTGTGCTCCAGGTGCAGCATCAGTACTCGATAGCCTTACCAGGCTGATACTGTTAAAAATAAAAATGAGTTATGATTGGGATGTACACTGATACCATCTCCTTACCTTTCCCTGTGTAAGTACACCAAGTGTTGCATACTTCATGGAAACAAACGACAGGTTGGTTTTTTTTTTTGCTTGTTTGCTGGGGATTTCCCCAGTCTGAAACCTTAACTACAAATTGTAAAATTCTTCCCTGGGTTTATCATCAAATCAAATGTGGGGCAAATTTAATGCCTTATTTGGGACCAGAACCTCTTGAAAGGACAATTTAGCTCCCCATGTATAGTGTACAACTGACCTGTACACAGATTGGGCACATGGTGAGGACTTCAGTATAACCAGAAGACTGGTTAAAACTGTTTCTCAGACTGTCACAGCTTCAGCATTCCCAGAGAATGCTGAAAAACTTCCATCTGGAGAGCAATTAAAGGGAGAAAAAGAGAAAAATTAAAATATTGTTGTGTGGTTGCAGACGGCTATGAGTTGAGGGAGTTTCCCCTCTGATTCATCTTCGAGCACCTCAACTTGTGTAGATTTCAGATGCAGATTGCACAGAAAATGTTCTCATTGCAAGTTTATCCCATGTTTTTACTTCACTTCAGACCAACAGTGTTTTCACACATGCACATACACAACAAAAAATCTCAGCCTTATGATTCCTTTGTCTGCTTGGTACAAAGTATAGTTAAAATTATATTTATACTATACTATGCTATAAAAAACTATATTTATACTATATAGAGGCCAGTCTTGTTCAACATCTTCGCCAATGACCTGGATGAGGGGACAAAGTGTACCCTCAGCAAGTTGGCTGATGACACCAAACTTGGGGGACTGGCTGATTCCCCAGAAGGCTGTGCTGCCATTCAGTGTGCTGCCAGCTTGAGAGTTGGGCAGAGAGCAACCTCATGAGGTTCACCAAGGACAAGGGCAGAGTCCTGCATCCAGGAAAGAGCAACCCCATGCACCAGTATAGGCTGGAGGTCGAACTGCTGAAGAGCAGTTCTGCATGGAGAGACCTGGGAGTCCTGATTGATAATAAACTAAACACGAGCCAGCAATGTGGCCTCATGGCCAAGAAGGCCACTGGCATCCTGGGGTGCATCAAGAAGAGTGTGGGCAGCAGGTCAAGGGAGGTCCTGCTCCCCCTCTACTCTGCCCTGGTGAGGCCTCATCTGGAGTCTTGTGTCCAGTTCTGGGCTCCTTAGCTCACAAGGGACAGAGAACTTCTGGAGAGAGTCCAGCGCAGGTCCACCAAGATGATCAGGGGACTGGAACATCGTTCATGCGAGGAAAGGCTATGGGAACTGGGGCTGTTTAGTCTAGAGAAGAGGAGACTGAGGGGAGGATCTTATTAACATTTACAAATATCTAAATGGTGGGTGTCAGGAGGCTGGGACATCCCTTTTTTCCATTGTAGCTAGAAACGGGACAAGGGGTAATGTGATGAAGCTGGAACACAAAAAGTTCCACTTAAATGTAAGAAAAAACTATTTTACTATGAGGGTGATGGAGCCCTGGCACAGGCTGCTCGGATGGAATGTGGAGTCTCCTTCCTTGGAGGTCTTCAAGACCCGCCTGGACATGTTCCTATGCGACCTGATCTATGTGGACCTGCTTCTGCAGGGAGGTTGGACTAGATGATCTCTGAAGGTCCCTTCCAACCCCTACCATTCTATGATTCTGTGAGTCTATGAAAACTAATTTTATAGAGGCCTTCCACACCTACATCATCCTCAGCATAAGCTCAATCGTAACCCAGAGTGCAGACTTCCAAGTTAGATGTCTTATAGCATCACACAATGCCACAGGTCCTTATTCTTATTTTCATTCTCCTGCAACTCAAAAAAGTGAGCTTGAGTTAACATTTATTTCAGCCTGTGGCTCAGTGAGAGGTGAGGCTTCTTTAAGCAAGTTTGTTAACAACCACTAGTGCAACCACAGACAAAAGAAACCCCATTGGATCCCTGAGAGGCTATATTTACCCCAAAGCCAAGGACTAGCTGCTTTTAGACCACTGGTGAAGGTGGATTGGTTGCTCCATGCAGTATAGTTTATTTTTTCTTTGAATGTTAATTCCTAGAAAGTTTCAGCACTCTTTCTAACGGATGGTCTTTCCACCATCCTGTGTGACACTGCAAACGTAAGCCAAATGACCAGGATAAACATTCTCTCTCTAATAAATGTTATAACCATCTCCTATGTTCCTCCTTCTGCAATTTCATCCTGTATTATACTTGAAAATGCTGCAAGTCTTGTCATCTGCCTGACACAATACAGCAAATAGTTAATTCATATTTCAGACAGTTAAATCTGGTACCTACCCTAATATAAATCCAATATCATCTCAGGTAGATGTGGCATAGGCAGGCAACTGCCCAGGAGAGTGGTAAAAGGAGCATTTGCATTTAAGCAGCAAAAGGGTCATAGCTGCTTGTTGAGCATCCACTGCCACCTTGACTGAGTGGTGTAGAGAGGAAATGAGAGAACAAAGAGAGGAAAGATGATATAGCCCTGTAGTAGCTAAGGCATGTTCCAGAAATTAATCAAAACAAAGGTCAGCTCCAGGCCTCACATTAGCAACACCTCAAAGCCTTCAGCATGATGGTGGTGGCCCACCCTGTAAAGGTTGATCTCTTCTCTCCAGTGATGCATAATAGACCATGAGGAAATGGTCTCATGTTGCATGAAGGGACATTCAGATTGGATATTAGGAAGAACTTTTTTACCGAGAGGGTTATCAAGCATTGGAATGGAGTGCCCAGGAAGGTGGTGGAGTCACCAGCCCTGGAGATATTTAAAAGACACATAGAAGAGGTGCTGAGGGACATGGTTTAGTGGTGGGCTTGGTGGTGTGAGGTGAGTGGTTAGACTCAATCTTTTCCAACTATGATTCTGTGCCAGTACTGTTCCATTCCCTTTGCCTAACCACATCCAGGAGCATACTCTTCCTCTGTGAACCCCACTAATCCTGCTATAACACACATTACTGTTTCCCCACCAGACTGGCAAGAACACTAGCCTCCAACCTCACATCACTTCTCTCAGCATAAGAGTGTAATGCTAGGAGCAGTGGGAGACAGTGTGTCCACACCATAACAGATGCTGTGGCCTTGGGGAACATTCAGGCTGTTGTATTGGCAATACAAATGAATGCACTCACACCCTCGTGGCTTCATTAATGACCATATCCCCAGAATAAGAAGCAAGAGAATGAATGCATGATGAAAAAAAAGACGAAGACAAATGGGAAGTAATTTAAGTAAATCCCCAACACTGAAACAATGCACAGAACAAACCTTTGGAAGTTTTGCTTCTCTAAGGAAGCAAGCCTTTCTATTTAAATAGGAGTCACTATTCTTGTTTATAAAAAAAAAAAAAAACTCAAAGGAAATTATATAGCTGATATAATTGACATGCAAGGTCCCTTTTACCTGAAGTCCACTGTAACATTGTGGTCACTTCTTCCATATAAATAGTCATAAGCCTTTTCAAATACATTTATTTTTCAAAGAACTTATCTAAATGCAACAAGCTTTCTTTGTAAGGGTACCTTGGTATCTAGTAACATAGAAGTGCTGTAGTGTCCACAGAGAAAAGCAGCACTGTCTCTGCAAAACAAGCCAGGCTTTTCATGGATAGGTAGGGATCAAAGGTATTAACCCCATTCTAGTTACTGCTAAATCACAGAATCTATGAAAAAAAAAATGGGGAAATGAGGCAGGAGTGAAAAGAGATTCATGAGTGGAAAACTGACAAGGTGAACTGATAATTGCTCATATAGCTCTGAGTACTGTATTTGATTCAGTACATAACTTGGTTGTGGGCTCATATTAATGTTATTATTCATTCTTTTTATACTCATTGCTCTTGAGACTCCACTAAAAAAAAAATGGAACAAAAAGAGGACTACTAAATCTAGAAATTTGCAGAACTTAGTGCAGACAGGAGAAAACTGGCAGACAAGGATAACTGGTGGATATAATGGGGGGAAGGCAACACCATATTGGGTGCCTTCATGGCTTGTAAACCCTTAGCACACAACTAATCTTTCATTAAGAAAGTAGACACACATCCTAAACATTTTGCACTGGCAAAAGCATTCCATAAAGTAAGTATCTCACTGCCAAGAAGATACCAGAGTGAACACACCATGTATCGTTTTGCAGTTTCTGTCCCTGGCATGTAGATAAAAGAGTGCAAGATGCTCCAAACAGAAAGAATAACCAGTATTCTCACAATAGTCTCAGTCTGACTGAAGCTGTACTACAGGACTTAAAAACTATGGGGACTGTTTGATTTCTCTGTTCCCTCACTACAACCTCTTACATTCAAGAGTACAAAGAAACAATTCTGTCAAGTGTTAAGGATTCGAGAGGTTTGTGAGTCTCTTAAATTTGCCATCAGCCTCCTGACATTTTTCCCACCTGACCTGTATAGGTGTATAACTCTTACGGGATCTCTGTTTTTTTCTAGAAACAGGAAAGGCTAAGCTGTTTCAAAGCACCCCATAAATGCCAGTGGTTTGTGGTGGCTGGTTCCTTTTATTAGCTCTGAAGAATGGGAATGACTTAAATGAGTGTTTCTGAGCATTTCTGCACTCATGAAAAGTGCAGTAGGAGAGACTACATGTTGTTGTTGCTACTATTACTATTATTATTATTATTATCATTATGGTTCTGTGGAAAGAAAGGAGCATGGATAGATCTCACCAGGGGAAGTCTGAATGATTCGTGCTTCAGTACCTTTATATGCAAGAATTTTGCTCTATGCTCATTTTTGCAAATTCACCTGCAAATTCATTCTCCTTCCTCCACACATAATCACTGGCACAATCTAATAGCTACAAAACACCCAGCACTAGAAAAAAACAACATTTAACTGCAGGGGAGCTAGAATCCTGTCTCAGTCTAAGGTGCGGAATATCAAAGATACCATCCCTATACATTTACTAGCTATCATTATCAAATGCTTGCCATCAGTCAAATAGCGGGCTAATTTAGACTTTCCATTTTCAAAGCAAGCTGTATCCCTGTTCCTTCAGGCTGCACCTAGCCTCTCCCAACCATGCTAATGGCTTATTCTGACTTGCTCCAACTCTGCCTCCACCTGATCAGTAGGCCAAGTGCTCCTAGGATGTAACTGATGTTTCTGTACAGTCTGTAATAAGAGCAAGAAATCTTGGTGACAGGAGCCATGTTTTTTTTTTTTTTTTTTTTACTGTACACTGCCAAATGGGACATGGACCCATCACTGGGACCCCTAGAAACATCATCAATAGTCAGAGGTCAAGAACAGGTCTCAGTGAGTTCAACTCTGGTGAGATCCTAGTCATAAATTTGCAGAGACACTTGTCCACCAGGGTAACTCCTACCTGGGTTATGAGTTGAAGGGCAAGGAGTGATTTTAGAGTGAGTTTCACTGGGAGCAGGCATGCATGTGTACATGAGCAAGAACACCTACATGGGCCCTGTGCTCAGCCTAAGGGCTTGGTGGGTGTTAGTACTCTGATGTGTTAGAGCTGCTGCACTTGCAGACCTTGACCTATACATAAAGGCTGTATCCCTCACTTTGGATCAAACTTTCACACAGCATAACAGAGCCTCTACCCTCTTTGAATTCCTGTAGGCTGTACCTGTTCTGTACTGTACTACAAATAATTATTGTCATTGTTATGTACTTGTCAGCAAGCAAAAACATCAGCAGTACCATAAGGCAGTTTTTTATGTGCTGGAGAATCAGCATGTCTAGGTTGGGTTGGGTTTATCCCCAGATATGTCTGCGAATTGTAGTCTGCAAACAGCATGTGACTGTGAGCAGCCTCTGACAAAGAGTCATGTGAGTGTCTGCCAGCATCTAAATAAAAAGAAGACAACTGGACCAGTGGAGATGATGGGACTTAAGGTAAGAGTGAAATGAGATTTGTTGAGTAGGGACTTTGTGAGCAGTCAAAGTGAAAAAAGGCTAATCTGGTGGGGAAAAGGTCTTTTCTGACCAGGCTATTTCTTGAGCTTTTTTTACCTCTGTCTTGAATCATTTGCAGTAATGAATGAGCCCTTTAGAAGGTGCTGGGGGTAATTTGTCTTTCTCTTGCCAGCCACCTTTGGACAGTTGATTAGAAAGAGTGTGAGGATTGTATGATGCCTTCACAGGAGAGTGTGCCATTCAGACATGTTTATCTCAGCTCCAGCTGGTCCTGACTCTCCAGTCATGCAGTGCATCCACTCAGTTTCTCAGGCAGTCGTGTAGGCATACAGGAGATGTGTCTGTTCATGTGCATGCATGACTAATCTCATGAAAGTGCTGGCTCCATAACTGCTTAATAACAGGATTTCACGCTTTCCCATTGATCCACTGTGGCAGGCACAAGCAGCCAACAACTAACCCAGGATGCAAGCCCAGACAGCTCAGAGACTTGTCTCTTCAAGAAAGACACCAAGGAGAGAGGCAAAGTTGTGTCGTGACAGCACAGCAAACACACGCACAAATAGGTGGTTGTGCCCAAGGCAGGGGGAAGGAGGGCAGATGCTTTACACAAGGCAGTGGGGGCAGAGCCAGGGCCCTTCATGGCTCCCATGCCTCTGAGGGGCACATGGCACCGAGGGAATCATGCTGGGGTGCTCGAGGCATGGCAGGTGCAAGCAGCAGCACGCCATGGCTCCCTCACTCTGGCCCCAAGCCCGTGTGCTCACACTAACAGGACACACCAGGTGGGCAAAGGGGACAAGGCCCCAGGCCAGGCCCTAGTACACAGTATTCTGAACCCAACCCGCAACAGCAGTGGTGGGCCATAGCAGGGAAGGCTGAATGCATGTGTGGCTATCATCAAAATCTGGAAAAAAGCTCCTTAGCACCAATGCAGCATTAAGAAGCAGGCACTCCTTTATTGCAGTGCTGGATGCATGGGGCATTTCTCCACCTTACATGCACACCAAAAATAAAAGAACATTCCTTATATATATTACAGAGGAAGGAAGCTGTTATCTTCGACGAGATCTTAACCAGCTTGAGAACTGGACAGAGAGGAACATCATGAGGTTCAACAAGGGCAAGTGCAAAGTCCTGTCCCTGGGGAGGAACAACCCCATGCACCAGTACAGGCTGGGGGTTGAACTCCTGAAGAGCAGCTCTGTGGAGAGAGATCTGGGAGTCCTGACTGGTAACAAACTAACCATGAGCCAGCAGTGTGCCCTTGTGGCCAAGAAGCCAAAGCCAGTAGCATTCCGGGGTGCAATTAAGAAGACTGCGGCCAGCAGGTCGAGGGAGGTGCTACTACCCTTCCACTCTGGCCTGGTGAGGTCCCATCTGTGTCCAGTTCTGGGCTGGGATGGAGAATTTCTAGGGAGAGTCCAGTGGAGGGCTACCCAGATGATCTGAGGAAAAGCTGTGAGACCTAGGGCTATTTAGCCTGGAGAAAAGAAGACTTGAGATGGGAACCTCATCAACACTTACAAATACCTAAAGGGTGGACGTGAAGAGGATGGAATGGCACTTTTATCTGTAGTGTCCAGTGGCAGGACTAGGGATAATGGACATAAGTAGGAACATAAAAGTTCCATTTAAACACATAGGAAAACTTCTTTGGTGTTCAGGTGAGGGAGCCCTGGCACAGGCTGCCCAGGGAGGGTGTGGAGTCTCCTGCTCTGGAGGTTTCCAAACTCATCTGAATGTGTTCCTCTGATCTGATGGAGGGGAACCTGCTTTAGCAGGGGCTTGGGCTGGATGATCTCGAGGCCCCTTCCAACCTTTGCCATTCTGTGATTCTATGATCTTATTTTGGGCTCTGGGGCCTTGCCAAAACTGTTTTGAAGTTGTCTTTCTGCTCAGCCCCACACTTTAAAGCCAAAATACAAGTGTCTTCTGCCGCCAGGCTCCCTCCCTCGGCCAGTTTCATAGGGGTCTGTCTCCCAGGCGTCTTCTGCCCAACAGATAAACGGGTACTGCCACTTTTAATCAGTTTTAACCGCATTCAAAGTCCAAATCATGCTTGTGTGAAGCAGCAAGCGAGGACAGGGATTAGGGGGGTGGTCTATAAATGAGAAGCCTCCCGGCTCCACGCGAGCCGCGGGGAACTGCGCTCCCTTCCCGGCCCCCTCATCGACGCGCTCGGCAATCTCGCACGCCGCCCCCGCGGATGCCGCGTTGGAGGCGCTCGACGCTCGGCTGGCTGCCCCTGAGCCCGACGTCGGGCGGGCGTCCCTTGTTCTCCCTCTCCAAGATGGCGGCGGCGGGCGGCGGCGCGGCGGGAAGCGGCAGCGCCGAGTGAAGGGAGCGCGCGGCGCCTCCCCACCCCCACCCCCGCCCCGCCGCTCGGCACCGGCCGCCTCCGTGGCCGCGGAG
>WBNH01002739.1:54598-70944 GCA_013401255.1 Urocolius indicus
GGGGGGGGCGCGGGACGGGACGGGGCGGGCTCGGGCTCGGCCCCGTGTCTGCGGGGCGGCTCGGCCCGGCGCTGAGCATCGCCTCCGCCACCGCGCTTCGGCGGGAAACGGAGCGAGGGAGCCCGGCCGTAGCCGCAGCCGTAGCCGCAGCCGCCCCTCCAGCTCCTACCCACCGCGGTCCGTCGCCGAGTGTGTTATACATTGCAGCCAATTGAAACGAGTCATAGATCAAATTTATTAATAAAGCAAAACAGCGCTGGGCGGCCGGGAGCCTCTGCTCCACCAACGGCACGCAATTTATCCCCCCCAGGTAAAAGTCTTTTTATACGGTCCTTATCGGTCGAGTGGGTCGCTGCCTGGTGTACTCTGCGCAGGTGCTGATCTTGTTGCTAGGGAGTCTTCTTCTGCCTCCTGGTGGTCGTGGGGATGAAGTCAGAAGTCTTCCTCGAGTGGCCTGTTCATGACCCCTCTCCTGGAACCCGTTAGCTCACGCGCGATCTATCAGCTCTGATACACGCGTATTGAGCAAGCTACACCTGCTTTTGTTACAGAATGTTCGTGGTTAAGGTTCTGCAAGGTTTAACTTTTACAATGATCTCAGCGGTCCAAGGTTCTGCGAGGCTGAGCTTTTACAGAGTGGGGTGTGCGGCCCCCCTTGGGCAGCCCGGCGTGGGGGGAGTAGGGGGGCTGCGAAAGAGCGACGCTTAGTCTCAGCACTGCAGGCGTGTGCGCGTTAAGGAGCGGGAGGCGTGAAGGGAGAGCTGCTTCTCCGAACCCATGTGGTTACCGCTGAAACTGAAGAATTAGAAGCAAGGGAACCTAACTGGGGCTTGTAGGGTAAAAGGAGTTAGGGATGTGTTTTGTGCTGCCAAATATTAGAGGTTTAGGTTGTAACCCCCCTTTGGGCTTTACCTATCACCCATTGTGATCACCCAAACAGCCAAGATTTAAAAAGGGAGTAAAAGGTATGTATGAAGCTATAAAGAGATGCTGGCTTTTCCACGTTACTCATTCATGAACGACTTGTCTTCAGCTTTGTTTTTGCTGAGCAGTACCTAGGTTAGGCCTTTAAACTCTTAAAACACGATGCTTTAGCATCCTATGTGCTCCCACTGAAGTCTCCATTACAGCTGAACGTCGTGAAGTGTTGACAAGATCTGGTTTGAGACTTTGAGCCCACAACTGGCAAGATGCACTTTTTTTTTTTTTATTGCAAAGTGCAGGGCTCTAGTGCACATGCATTAATTCTGCCTACAAATAAATTGCTGTGCTTGCTACCAACAATGTGTAGTGGTCAGAATACTGACTTAAAACATTTTGTGGTACATGGTTTCCCAAAAGCTGTAGAAATAACACATCTTCCTATGAATTTAAACAAGAGCATTTCCTGTGTACTTGCAAGCTTCATTTAGTTGGGACTTTGTTGTTTGACTGAAGTAACCACTGTAGGGTGAATATGTTGTATGTTCTCAGCCGATTATTTATGAAATTGAGGTACATACAAGGATGTACAAGCAAAAGTTCCCTGCCCTCAAGGTACTCAAGTGTAACTTCAAGGTGGCAAGATTACCATGATAGCTAGAGTGGAGAAGCTGCATGCTCTTTGTGGCTGAATGCTTACACACGTGTGTGCACATACCCACAAAATCACCTAGGTGCAAGTGATTTAATTGCTTATGAGCGGAAGGTCGACCTTTTCATGTTAAGCTGGTTGCTGACAGACGAACAAAAACTGTTTACTCTTGAGAGAATCAGAACACAGCTATTCTGTAAGGGCATCTGTCCTGCTATATGCCAACTGAATGACTGAACAGAATGACTCAGAGGAGGCCTGAAAGCTGGGGGCTAAAAGGGATTGGCGTGCTGCAGAAGGCCTGGGGAAAAGAGTGCTTTCTTCCTTTCCCCCTCCCAGGCTGGCATTCAGAATGGCTGCAGTGGTAGTGTTGGGTAACACATCAGAAGGATGCACACCTTCACTGTAAAACATGCAACTTTTAAGTTAAAAACATTGGAATGATTCTTTTGTAGTACAACGATTTCTGCTGGGATACTCCTTTTCCTTCACTTCATCTGAGATTCAAGGGTTTGAAAGCTCTCTTTAAACATCTCACTCTTGGCTACAGTGGCTCCTGAACAAAAAAAAGAAGGCTTTGACACAAGTTTGGGTGCAATTTGGTGTGTCATGAAAACCAAACTTGGCTGTCTTCTCACTCTCTTTCTATTTTTGTAAATGAATGCTTCAGAGATTTGGGAGTGAGGAGGAGGAGGTGCTCTTTTATATCTTTAAAATAATAGAGGAACAGCCTCCAATTTAATTTTTTTTTTAAACGTTCTGTCAAGCCCAAAGAGAGGGCATGAACTGACTAGAAGGTAGACTTGCTTTCCTTTCCCACTGTCTTCCAGAGAATCTTCACTTGGTTCAGAGGAAGTTTCCCATTTTACATCGTGGCTATTCTTTAAGGGAGAATTATTTTCATTCTCTGTTTCTCAGACCTTTTCCTGTAGATGGGAACGGGGCAGAGAGCCCAGACGTGGCAACACATTCTCAGGCTCCTGAAGGACCACCATGGCTTATGATGACTCCAAGAAGAAAGAAGGTATGACTGCTTCATAATCTCAGAGGGAGATGCCAAAGACAAAAGGGTACCCTCTGCAGCCCTTGCCAGGTCATGCAGTCAGAGTGGGAAAGGAAGCTAGTATGCTGTGGAGCCCTTAAATTTGACCTGGCCAAATTGCTGAAGGATCCCAAGCCCTTGACTTCCAGGTGTGAAGTACTGGGATTAGAACTTGAAGGAAATGGGTGGTATTTCCTACTGCAAACACCTCCTTGGTTGGGAACTCTGCCACTGCAGCCTTTCTTCTCCCTGCCAGGTCAATGGGACGGGAGAGCAGGAATAAGGATATGCTTACTCATGGTAATGCTTCTAGATCCAGTTGTTCTTAGGAAGAAATATACACAAGGATTAGGAATGAAATCTTGAGTGATGGTGTTACAGCGTTAGAGCACTGAGTTCCATCCCTGTTGTCAGAGTACAGATTGGTACTTGTAGGCCCCTGTGCTTGTTGGGTTTTGTGCACCACCGTGCTAACATCTGCAATTACCTTATTTTGTGCATAGTCAACATGTCTGTCATTCCTTAATGAGTTATTTCATTTGTTCCTTTTTTTCCCATTTCATCTGAATCTTAAAAGAGTTCCTAGAGAGTGACCGAAGTGTTGATGACACGGGGCTGGCAGCGGGCAGGATACAGCGAGAGAAAAAGCGCTTTTCCAAGGATCTGCTGCAAGAGGAAGATGAGATAGCAACTCAGGTCAGGAAGCCCTCAGAGAAAAGGTTCAGTGTGCAAGGATATGTGTAAAGATAGTGGTGGAATGGGATGGCTGGATTTCTTGTTCTTTTTTTTTATGTAGAAATGCACGTAGATGACAGAAAGAGCGGCTAACCCTGTATTCTGTAACTTTCCTGGGGAGAAGAAGGGAATCAATCCCAGTTACAACTGATACTGATTTTTCTGGCTGCAGAAAATAGCATAGTAGAATGCTGTCCTTGTCTTGATGTAGAGCCCTGAAAGTCATAAGATATCGTAGAATAGAGTAACTTCTTACAAACACACAAAAATTTGAATGTATGGTTGTATAGATAGCCAGCAAAGGAGGAATATAGTGTTGACTGATGTGCTGTTGTCTTCCCGATTCTACAGACGGTCTGAAATGATAGATCTTGAGAGGTATGAACTCACCTTCTTCACCTCTTAGAGGACTTAACTGCAAAATCACATAGGGACAGCTTAAGTTTTTTCAAAACTTTCCTCTTTGAGCTGAAAATTTCTGCTGCTAGCTCAAAGATGACTGTCTTCTGATCATTTACAGGTTTTTTTAACCTTGAAAAGAAGTTCTAGTTTAAAATGAAAGTCTTCATTTGCCATGCAGATGGAATTCTTCATTTCAGACTTTAAATTGGTCAACAGACAAATAATAATTGGGTGACATAATATGAAAGGCAATTTTTTTGTCCCATCCTTTTAATTGTCACCTCTCTGTAACTGCTTTTACTTTTTTATCTTTTTCAGCATATTAAACATGAACTGCTCACCTTCATTTTCAAGGCTTGTCAGCCCATGCATGCTTAGTTATTTCGTACATTAAGAGGTAGATGTCTGTATTTTATCAACTCATCAGCTGATCTCCTTTTTCATTTTTTCTTGTGAATTGCCTGTCTCACTTGCAGGGAGCTCCCTATAGAGATCTGTCTTTAAGTTTCCTTAGAGTTTTGCTGCAATGCCTACACTGTTTGATGCCAGTTAAGTGATCAATGTGCTGAAAGCAATCTTAATACCATTTTTTGTATTCTTACACCTATCCATCTTTTACAGCCTACACTGTGGGCTCTTGGGGACAGGGTATGTCTTAGCTAGGGTTCCTTGAGTTACAGTAGTACAAATAACTCTTGATATCTCCTTCAAAGTATTATGTCAGTCAATAGTCATGTGAATCTCCTATTATTTCCCTCTCATTTGTCAATAACCTTTGTCTTCTTATTCTAGAACAGTGACCTTTTTTCGGGGGCAGAACCTCACAAGAAGAAGAGAAAGCACTCCTCCGATGAGTTCTGCTACAGAGGTAAGATAGTAATCAAGCAGGAGAAAGGGCTAACAGGTCATGACTTTTAGGAAAGGATGCTGTTAAACCAATGTCATCAAGCTTTGTGGTTAGCACTTTATGGGAGGAGAGTACATCAATCTGTCTTAGGACAAGTAATCAGAAACCTGATGCTGATCAGCACAAGGCAGCAGAAGGTTAGGGAATGATATCTTCAGAACCTAGCTTAACAAGCTGCCATTGTTGGGGCTAAAAGTCTTCAACCCTCTTTTCATTGAGAGGTTGTAGTTTTCTAACCCATGCTTTCCCTTTTGGCACTTGTGTTTCTTTTTTTCCCTGTTGCATTACAAACTGTATTTTTACTTGCAGATACTACTACTATCTGTGAATTTGTAGTAATAGAATGCCTCAGGGTGAAAAATAAATGCTTTTGGGTTCCGTTTAAATACAGAAACATTATTCTCACAATTAATAAGCTGGACAGAAGATTACAATTCTGTTCATAAAAGCTTGACAGGTTTAGGATTTATTTTTGGCCCAATGAAAAGAGAAAGCCAAGCTGAAATTTTGTCAAAATCTGTTTTCAGAATACAAAAATAAATATTAGTTGGTTTCATCTTGGCTGAAAATGGCATGAAAACTTTGCACTTGAGATGTTATTTCAGGATCAATAAGATACATTTCCATCAAAATCTGTTATTTCACAGTAGAGTACAGAGTTTGACAAAACTTCAGGAACTTTCCTACACAGTCTTCCTGCCTTAAATTATTTGACCAGCTTGGAAATTATGGCTCCTGAATCATGTCAGTAAGGTCATGCTGAGCTGACTGCAGGCTTCAGAGGTGTTTAATCCAGGAGGTAAATCTCTTAGCTCTAATAATAGTCTTGCAGGATCTCCTATTTCACTCCTTTGGGCTAGTGTAATGCTGTTTTTAAGAGAATCAGATTGATGTACATTTCTCTTGATCTTTTTTTCAGGTGTTTCGCCTTTGGATCTACCAACAAAGAAGAAGAAGAAAGCAGTTTCCAGCCCATCCTCAGCTGACACAACCATGGATTTACTGAAGGCTGTCAACTCACCTTTGGCCACAAGCTCAAAGTCTTCAAAGAAGACCTCTGAAAAATCATCTCATTCTTCCTCTGGCCATTCTGAAAGCAAAAAGGAGCACCACAAGAAGAAGCTGAGTGGGAGCAGTGGGGAGCACTCAGTAGACGATGGCAGCTTCCACAAATCTAAAAAGATGAAGCCTCTCTATGTGAACACAGAGACACTTACTCTTCGTGAACCTGATGGTTTGAAGATGAAGCTCATCCTTTCACCAAAAGAGAAAAGCAGTGCAGCAGATGATGATTCTTTCTCCTATTCTTCAGCACCAGCAGCTGCAAAGAAATCTTCAAAGAAATCAGCTCGAGATGAGCAAGGCTCATTACTGACGGGCCATGAACTACAGAGCTTCCTGAAGTCATCCCGGAAGAAGCACAAATCACCTACAGACTCACATCCACCTTCTGAGAGTTTTGGTGCTGATACCTCCCTTTTTTCAGAGGGCCATGGGAGTGAGTATGAGACTTCAGGTGTGGAGGCACCACCAGAATCTGGTTCCTCTTCTGGTGGAGAGTTGGAAGCTGGAGAGCTAGTGATAGATGACTCCTACCGGGAAATCAAGAAGAAGAAGAAGTCAAAAAAAAGTAAGAAAAAGAAAGACAAGGAGAAGCACAGAGAGAAGAAGCACTCTAAGTCTAGAAAGAGTTCTGGGCACGCTCCTGTGGCAGTAGCAGAAGTAACAGTGTCACCACCACCTCCTCCCAGTACCCCCTATGTTCTTTCTCCACCTCCTCCCACTGCGTTTCACTCAGACGGTCAAGGTGAGAAGAGGAGAAAAAAGGAAGAAAAGGAGAAAGACAAAACTGATAGATGGGAGAAGGAAAAGGAAAGAGAAAAAGAAAAGGAACGAGAAAAGGAAAAGGAAAGTATTATTTTAAATTTTAAAAATAGCCCTTCGGCAAGAGAAAGAGAAAAAGTAAGGAAAAATCAGACAGAAAATAAAAATTAGGTGGTGGGTAGCGGTGAATAAGGCACTCCTTTACAAAGGCATGCTAAATTGAAACAGAAGGATAACTAATACCAGGATCAATCATTGCACTGAAGCGTGTTTGGAAAAATGTGTCAGACACTGAGATTTCTGGTTGAGGCAAGAAATAATATTAATAATAATTAATAATTGTGGCACAGTCAGTCTTTAGCCAGTAGAGGTTTTATGAAAAAGGTTATACTTCATCTGCTTTGCACAGGTTGTGTACCAAGCATTCTTTTCTAAGGTAACCAGTTCTAGCTAGTCCATCAGAGTTTCTTTAAAAAGGAGTTAAGCTCTAACCTGAAAAATGAAGATGCTTACCCATTTACTCCTGTATCCAAATGAAATTTTAATACTTACAGACTACCACATTCCTAGTCTTGTCCTGTACTCATAAATTCAGTTTTCCATGATTAGTGTATAAAAATATGCATAGGAGAAATGATAGTTAGCATATGAATGAGTTTACAGGTGATATAACTTAGCTGTGTAAGTATAGAGATGGGGAAAAGCAGTTTTTGTTTGTTCAGATAGACAAGAGTTGCTTAGTGTCCAGAAGTGGGCAGACGTAGCCCAAATTTGTTTAGTCATTATTCTGTTCTGTTTGATAGGTTTGATGATAGCTCGGCAACTGCTTTTGCTTCTGTTGTCAGTGTATTTACACTGTCTATTTTCCTACCAGTTTGAAGTGTTTTGTAAGGGTGCAAAGAATGGAACAAAACATGGTGATGAGGACTGGATCTATAATACTGTGAAAAGTATGACAGAACTCTTTTTTTTATTATTTTAAATTTTAAAAATGAGATATATTAACAGAGTTGTATGTTGATCCTGGATTTAGAATAGCAGATTGTTGTAACTTAGGGATTAAATGCATTGATAGAGTTGTTGCAAGATAAGCTCAGTACTGAGACTGGTACCAGCTGGTACCTCTGCTTTCATAAATGCCAAGTTCAGCCAGAACATGTAAAACACTGCTTTTTTTAAGTTCCTGATCTAAGCACCACAGATTTATTTAAGTCCTCAACAAATGACAAGTTATTGTTAAATTTTAGTAGATCTCATCACAAATAAAAATGTTTCGTTTCTCTTTCTTCTTCTGACCAGCCAAAGAAAAAGAACATGTCTGCCTATCAGGTGTTCTGTAAGGAATATCGAACAACAATTGTGTCTGAGCACCCTGGAATAGGTGAGAGAGTAATCTAGCGTTCCTCTCCTCTCCCCTCCCCTCCCCTTCATTATAGACTACTCAGATTAATTATCAGAACATATTGTCTCTGTTTCCTACCAACCCCTTAGTTTTGAGAGAATGCAAACAATCTGCAGGTGTCTTTGAATAAGGTGTGGCAAAGGGGGCAGGAGTGGATTTCATTATTTGATTTCATCACATTTTAACCAAGCTGTGAATCTGGATAAAAAAAAAATTGCTTCTCTTTCTTTACTCAAAGAGTTACCTTCATTGTGTCACTTTCCTGTATACACGTGTGACTTTATGTTTCTGGTATCAGCTTTTTCTCATTTTAAACAGTAAGGAGAATACACACTGGCAATCGTTTTCAGGTCAGTGTTGAGACTTCCAGTGGTGGAATGGATTGTTTCCTGAATGTGTATGCATGGACTGGTGAATTTAGAACGATCTCTCTGTGTTTGTATGATTTCATTTGTTTCAAACGTTTTTCTTCTTTCCTCCTGCCAGATTTTGGAGAGCTAAGTAAAAAACTGGCAGAAGTGTGGAAGCAGCTACCTGAGAAGGATAAACTGGTGAGTGTAAGATGTTTTTGTAAAATGATTTCTGTAATCTGGTTGCTTAGGTCAGAATGTGCTGGCAGCATTGCCACCATACCTTGAAAAATGCTCCCTGTGTCCCTAAAGTACATGAAAATGAAACGCGTGGAAACCTTTCCCTTGTCATGATAAACACATGCATTTTCTTCCCATGATATTGCTTCACTAGTTAGCTATGTAACATCATTCAGCCTCCAGGTCCTGGCGTCACGTAACCAAATTACCTAATTCTCTCTTTTCATACCATGGTAACTGCAGATCTGGAAACAGAAAGCTCAGTATCTGCAACACAAGCAGAATAAAGCAGAGGCCACCACTGTGAAGAGAAAGGCATCATCTTCAGATGGTGCACCGAAAATAAAAGGTAATTTTCCGATTTCATTTGCTTTGGTCCTTTTTTTTCTTCGACAGGGAAGATAGTGTTGCCTGTGGAATAATGAAAAAAGGTCGTTTCCTGCTTCACACCTCTTAACTGCTTTCCCCACAAGGCTTGACATTTAAATCATCATATTACTCAAAAACAGTTTTTCTGAGAGAGAGAATGATGTCAACATTTTCCAAAAAGATTCCCATATCTAATTCTTAGAATGGTATTGGTTCTAGCAGTTTAGGGATTAAATGTAAATAAGAGACAGCAGAGAAAGTTCTAATGGGATTAGTTTGCTGCTAGAGGAAAAAGGACTATTCTTTTCTCGCCATTGCTCTTTATGAGATCTTCCAAACTGCATTCAGCTGTGTAGATGCTTTACACATGCAGAAGGAGAGTTTTTACTCCAAAGACCACAGGGCAAGCTCCACAGAACCATTTAAGCATCCCATGCCTTTAAGATTTGAACTTTACTAAGTAAATAGACTTGGAAGTAAAAGAATGGAAGAAGACAATATGGAACTTTCATTTGGATGTTTTCAGCTTCCCCAACAGGAGCAGTTTCCCCTCACAAGAAGTCCCCCACCAGCACTGTGGTGGTGCCTTCCTCACCAGCCAAAGTCCCTGAGACAGAGCCTATTGATGTAGCTGCACACTTACAGTTGCTGGGTGAATCTCTGAGCCTCATCGGGCATAGGCTGCAGGAAACAGAGGTGAGTCTGTAACCAGCCATGTCAAAGTGATATCATGTAATCTACACACAGGACTGGGGGAATTATTTTTTTTTAATTTTACTCACAAGTTTAACCAATGCTTTTCTGTTAGGAAGAGAAATTAGAGATGGTATGTCTTTTGTTTCTTTGGTGCATTGCTGTTTGGTTTTAGTGACATAAAAAGCTTTGTTTCTCAGTAAAGAGTAGGCATCCAAGATAGACAAGGTCCTTTGCAGCTCTGGGTCTTTGAAGGCAATTCTTAATTTAGCAAACTCTTCGGTCTTTTCTTGCTATATGTTCACCTTGGATTTGGTACTCCCTTGCTGTCTTTGCCAGCCTGTGGTCCAGTTTCTATTACTATCTCAAGCTTTCTTAGAAAGCCTTTCCCAAGATGTTTTGTACATGTCCTGTTGTTTTCTGGCAGTATCATATTGCCAGTGCCTTGGATAAAGGCAACTATTGTTTCAGCTTACCTAGTAACATAGAAGGTGTCATATTTTAATGGTTTCCTACTGTTAGATTATGGGGATACTATGCATGCACACATACAAACACACTTTAAAAACTCAGCCCAGCCTGTAAAGAGAACACACATTTGGCTCAGATAGTACCGATTTTTATGACTAGCGTGATCATCTGATCCCACTGTGCTTGCTTGTTTCATCAGCAGTAAAGCAAACATTCTTCTAATTTGTTTCTGGTACAACTAATTAAGGTCATTCTTCAGAGGAACAACCAGAGTAAAATCCCCCCTTTTAAAGAAAGGCAGACAAATTCCCTTTCCTGAAAGTATATCAATGACTAAAGCATTTCTTACAGAATTATCATTCTGTTAGACTTCAATAATAAAACAACTATTGTCTATTCAATAATAAAAATGTTGTCTTTAGGGCTCATGTGGTTAATAAAACAGATGGTACCAAATGGCAAAGAAATTACATTACAAAAGTTGTGCAATTAAGTGGTTTATGCAACTGACAACTTTCTGGCCTCTTCTGTTGTTCCCTACTACACCAGTACGTTGCCTACTGAACTTTTTAAGTTCTTGGAGCCAGCAGTCTCTCTGTGAAGCACATGGCAGAGTTGTATTACAGTGTAATTAATGAAAGTGGACTAGAACACCTCAGGAGTGAAGATACGGTATCTTTGTGAGAATCAATACTGTTTTGAGAAACTTTTATTCTACTACTCATCCCTCTGCATTTTTGTTCTCCACACTTCCAGGGAATGGTGGCTGTTTCAGGAAGTTTGTCAGTACTTCTGGATTCAATCCTATGTGCTTTAGGCCCCTTAACATGTCTGACCACGCAACTACCTGAGTTGAACGGCTGCCCTAAGCACATTTTGGTGAGTTCCTTGTGGTTGCTTCCATTCTAGCATTGTTAATTTCAGTAGAGTCCAACTAGAATCAGTCTTGTGATGTGATTATAATTCCAGCATGTTGTGATTTAACCCCAGCCAGCAACAAAGCCACATGCAGACACTCGGTTATCGCCTGCCTCACTCTTGACAGTGGGATGGAGAGGAGAATCTAGGGGGAGAAAAAGAGTAAGACTGCTGTGTTGACATAAGAAGAGTTTAATAACTAAAATGAAATCAAATATAATTGTAATGAAAGATAACAAAGTGAGAGAGAAATAAAACCCAATGAAAACAAAGCCACCAAAACAAATTATACCAAAAGCGATTGCTCGCCACCTGCTGACCAATGCCTGAGCAGCAATCCACCAACTCCCCCCAGTTTATATAGTGAGCGTGACGATCTGTGGTATGGAATAGCACTTTGGCCTGTTTGGGTTAAGTGTCCTGGCCACTCTCCCTCCCAGCTTCTTGTGCCTCCCCAGCTTCCTCCTTAGCAGGGCAGGGTGAGAAGCAAAAAAAGCCTTGATGCTGTGCAAACCCTGCTCAGCAACAGCTAAAACGTTCCTTTTATCAACACTGCTTCCAGCACAAATCCCAAACCTAGCCCTGTACCTACTAAGAGGAAAATTAACTCTATCCTGGATGAAACCACAACATAGTGCAAGAGAACATTGTCTTTGACATACAGTTTTTAGAGAATTATTTCTTGAAATTCTTTCGGATTTTACTGTTGTATTATATTGTGCAACTCTTTTTCTCCTAGTGGCAGCTGTCCTAGTATTTGTAATAATGGCTGCAGTGTGGGTAGGTCCTGTTTTAGTGAATGAATCAATCCTTCTGAATCAAATAAAAGGCCCTGTAAATACACTTTTGGAAGTCCTGATTTTCCATAACAATAAAGAGCACCTCCTAGCTGCTCTTTAGCACATAATCCTTTAGTAGTGTACCAAATCATCCTTTTTTCCTTTAGTAGCATGACAAATAACTGTGGTCTCAGGACTGCTAATGAGTAGGGCCTTTTACATGTGGCTGTAACCTTCAGGGAAAGAAAAATAGTCTCTGTTTTAAGGAACTGCCTCACTACAAGTTCTTTTCTACTTTACACTTAATATTGAGCCCTGATTTAGCAACAGCTCGGGGCATGCATGTAGCATGATGTGGACATAGATTAAGATGGCAGCAGAGTAAAAAGGAATCAGAATTCACACTTCCAACAGGAGACGAATGAAGCAATGAAGAAGAGGAGCAGAAAATGAAACCAAATATATAGTCTGCAAAAGCTAAGAGATTAAAACCAAATCTGGCAGAGAGAATACCAAAACTGAGTTCTCAATAGGCATGTTACAACAGGGCAGCCCAAACATTGATTCATTCTGAGAACAGACTATTAACAACAGCAAAGTTGACAGCTTATGCTGTGAGCTCCCACAAATGGGCTATCTGCACAAAAGCTGAGTCAGCAGGGTGTTCCCATCCTAAGCCACGGAAAAACATCCTATGCTTTTTTTCCTTCTTGCTTGCCAAGTGTATTCAGAGGAATGACACATGGCTAATGGCATGTATGTTGGAAACCTGATCAACTCATTGTTACAAGGAGCAGCAGAGCTTTAGGTGGATTAAGGCACCAAGTCTTCACTTCTGAAAACTGGTATTCAGACTTGATAACAAATCAATTATTCTGATTTTTACTATCAGATACGTAATGACAGTGGTTCTTGAAGACATGGATACAATTGGCAGTGGTTATGTTGCATGTAGAATACAGTTTATCGTTTTCAGTCAGTAGGTGGCATTGTTACACTCTAGAATCACAAGTGATGCCCTCCAGCTCCCCTGCCTTCAGCAACTAAAAGGTGACATTCCTAAGGCCACCTTCAGGCACCCAGCCACAAGCACCAACTTACTGAAATACTGCATTTGAAGAGCATACAGATAATATTTGGTCTCAAAATTCTATTACATTTTGCAAGGAAAACTGGAGGGCATTTACTTTTCCCATCCCAACACCCTATTAGTGGCTATGTTTAAGGGCTTTTTCTTCTACACTGCAGAATTTCATAAAGAGCTTGTGTGAGTGTGAAGTCAAGTAATGTTTTTATAAATGCTGAAACTTTGTCCACTGTGCTCAAGTCACTAGTGTTTCCTGTGGTTGATGTGGCTTGTTGAAATTCAGAGACAGATTGTGGGGTTCGTAAGGAGGTTACTTGAGGGAAGCTTCAGGCATTTTCATAGTTTCCAGGTGCTCGCAGATAGTGAGGCTACCTGTATGTTTAGCTAACTTACATTTCAAAAAATGTGAAAACAAGCCTAGCAAGACTAGGCAGATTTTGTTATCTCACTACTTGTCAGACAAGTGAACATGCTCAGTACCCTCATCTGTGTCGGGTTTTTTTTTTGAAGGATTTTGAGTCATAAGCTGACACTAAAAGAAGATTTAATTTCTTTTTCCAGTCAAACACACTAGACAACATTGCCTACATCATGCCTGGACTTTGATGGGAAAGGACCCTGGGATGAGCTCAACCTCTGCATAACTGACTTGTGTACACACGCACTACACCGGCACTCCCAAAGGGCTCCGTGTGTAGGGTTTTAAAGGTTTTTTTATCTGTATAGCATATACATAGGATTGTACTATTGGACCTCTATTTTGTGAGAAGTTGTGAAGTTAAGCTGAGAAAACCCTTTTGCGTCCGTGGGTGAAACGTCCTCCAATCTGAAAGTACTTTGTATGAAGAATCCAGAAGGCTTTTGTGATACTTGCCTTAAATTCAGATCCTTTAGTGGGGCAAGCAGCCAGAGAATGGATTTCTTGATATAAAGAATCGAATGCCACCATGAGAAGGGTTATTGAAACAGATAGTTCTGAGAAGTTATTTATTCTATACCATCTTTGATGATGTTCAAAACTGAACGAGCAGTGTGTTCTAGCTGGACTTCGTTTAAGCAGGAGGATGGACCAGATGACCTCCTGATATCCCTTCCAACCTAAAGTATTCTGATACTCTATGGGCAGGTAGAGATGATAACATCTTTTGGACCAAGGAATAGAACTGAACTCTTCACCAGCCCTATTTCCAACTGGTTTTCAGTTTAAAATCTGCTGCTTGAGGGGAAAGCTGGAAAAATACAGAGAGAGATCTTTGCCTTTTTGGTCACTTCTTCCAACTCTCCCCTCTTCGATCGTTAATAACTGAAAGTTTTCAGCATCGACTGTCTGGTCTGGTAGCTGGCATTTGAAGTAAAGTGGAAGATAACAACAAATTTAATGGGTTTTTGTGGACTTTCACCCCAATCAATATCACAACGTATCAACCAACTGCATTGGCTTGAGAGAATGAACCTCCGGCTGATTTTTCCAGGGCATGGTCAGCCTGCTTTGATGGAGAGGAGCACAGAAGCAGATAGGAAAAACTTGGATTGCTTCCACCCATCTTGCACCTGTTTTGTGAACAGACAACTTTGGTTTCTGAGATGGCTCATCCCTTTCACCAGCAGTACTGAAAGAGCCATGATGTTGCAGTGAGGCAGTGACTGATAACCAGTTTGAAGCAATTAAGGCTGAGTGAGGCATATGTGGGTTGATTGGACCATTCATCTTGCTTCCAGCCACGTACTCGGTGTTTGGCTTTCTGCATCTCTGGAAGAGGAGCCGCAGGAGAGCACTTGATTCTCGTATAGGCTTTTTTGTGTGTGTCTGTACGTACGTGTATGTGGTGTTCATATCATGTATTTAACTTTTACCAATATCTGTAACAGATTTTAATTTATCCTGTATATTTCTCTGTGTGTGTGTGTGTGTGTGTATATATATATATTTACATAATTTAAAGCAAAAATCCTTCCCTCCACCAACAGTGTATGGGAAAACAAGAATCAAGTCCACCTCACCCCGCATCCCATAGGAATTGGCTGTACATGTGTTGTATGCAGAAGCATCAGGAAGATTTTTCAGTGTTTGTAGAAACACTGGAAACAGTGTGCAGGTAGGTAGAACAACTGAAATAGAATTTTACTGTAGCCTTTGCAGCCTTATAAAAGTTTTAACGTGACAGAAGAGCACTTTTTTACTTGCAGTCTGAAGTCTGGCTTCTCTTTTTTGAGGCAGTTGAAAGTGATCTGTCCTTCATTGTGGCTGAGCCCCTGATCACAAATCCTCAGGTGTGTGAGAGGGTTTTTGTCCCCATTCCTCCTCACCACGTATTCCTCAGCAGTGCCTGTACAAGGTCATCTGTCTCTTACTGAGCTCTTCTCAGTGCAGTGTTAGGTTTTCTCCATCAGTAGAGGAGGCAGAAAAGTTCTCAGACCACTGTACAAGTTCTCAGCCCAAGCTTTTGACCAGAGCATACCTGTTTTAACTGGTGACTAGTCCCAGTGAGCCTGGAACCAGGAAAGGCCCAGGAGGGAGGCAGTCTGATCCTGCTTCCGATCCTGGCCTGTACTAAAGCATCTGCTATTGGGAGTGGCATGAAATAACTTGTCTCTTTCCATCTCTTTCTGATCAAGAGCACTGTGTTGAAGGGGAAGATCCACTTTCTAAGGGACAGAAGGGAATCAGCTTTAGCTTTTACGTCTGTACAATGGGAAACTCTTGAAGAGTGAGAAAACACACACAGGCCTGGTGTATTGTATTTTTATTAAAAGTTTGTACACTTTGTATAATCTGTATCTTGTGGTATGTGGTGCTAGAGGGAAAACTGGCAAGACTTGGCGGTTTTTATATTGTTATTTCCTTCCGTTTGCCGCAGATTAAGTAACAATTACACAAACTTTTTTGTACTGTACTTGTAATATAATTTCTTTTTTTTTAACAGTTGGAGTGTTGTCATTCATTGCTGGCATGCACTGGGTTTTCTGCAGTTGTCCTTATTACTAGTATTTGGTGCTCAACAAAACCACGTCCAAGGCTGAACTCATTCAGCTCCCTCAGTTTGCAGGCGGGCAGTACTCTTTCTAGCAGCAGTACGGGTCACCTGAATGTCACTCAAGGGCAGCTGGCTGTTTGGGGGGGCCCTTCTGGAGGCAGACCTGCCATGGAGCACTGCAGGAGCCATGGGAGCGTTGCTCCCCCGCTGCCGCCTCACCCCAGTTCTGTTCAGTGGCGTTGAAGGTGAGCACACATGGGGCTCGCAGTGAGGGTGTTACAGGGGATGTCTGCCAGGTGAGGTAGCATTCGGTGGCGATCCGCGCTGGTTATTAACGCATCTCCTCGGGGCCGAGCGTTGGTCCATGGCAGCCTCGGCTCGGGCAGGGCAGTGGGTGGCTCCGGCCGGGAGGCTGTTAGGGAACCCAGGGCTTCAGCCCCGGTACACACTGTGCTCCCGGTAGGAGCACGCTTCAGCGCACGGCTCGGGGCCGCTTAAAAACCCATCAGCACAGGCTGCCGTGGTTCCGCGCAGGCAGCGGCGGCGGCTCCCGCGGGGCCGGGCGGGTCCGGGCGGGGC
>WBNH01002739.1:70954-115499 GCA_013401255.1 Urocolius indicus
CGGCGGCGGCGGCGATGGACTTTCTCCTGGGGAACCCCTTCAGCTCCCCCGTGGGGCAGCGCATCGGTGAGCCCCGCGCCCGCGCGCCCCCTCCCCGCACGCTCGCTCGCTCTGCCCCGCGCCCCCGAGGGCCAGCTGCCGGACCCCTTCCTCCGGGAAGCGGCGGCTCCCCGCCTCCACCGGCGGGACGGAGAGAAGGGAAGCGTAAAGCCAGTGAGGAAAGAACTCCTCTCTGACTGACGGGCAGTGCCGACCAATATCGGGCGCGCAGCCCGGGGCGGCTCCGCCGGCGGCCCCGCCGGCCAATGGGGGCACGAGGCGGTGCGGGGTGGGGGGGGTCTTGAAGCGGCGAAGCGAAGTTTCCTCGGTTTAAAGGGGCCGCGGAGGAGCGGTGGCGCGGGACACGCCCCCCCGGCGCAGCTGCGGCGCGCCATTGGCTCGAGGCCGTTCCCGCACGCACCGCTCTGGGGGCGCTTCGCCAGCAGGGCCGGGGCGGGGGGGGGCGCCCCCTGCGAGGCGAGAGCGGGGCAGGGGCGGCTCTCGGGAGGTCACGTCAACCCTTCCCCCTCCCCAGGTGCGCCCCGGCTTCCCAGCGCTGAGGCCTGGCACCGGCAGCAGAACCAGGGGCACTGCAGGGTTGCGCTGACCCGGGGACTTTGCAGGCGCGCAGACAACGCTGAGCCTCTCGTAACCCCCCGTGCTCGGGTCAGCTACCTGGAACGTGTGAGAAGGACGTAGTGTGATGAAGCGGAGCAGAGAGGTGCTGCGGTTAGAGAGAGCGAGGCTGTCAGCAGCTGCGCTGGCCTCAACACAGAGACGCGCTTCTGACGGTGTTTACAGAACGAGGGTTCTTTTCGTCCTGTGGTGTACTGTTTAAGCGCCTTCAGGTTTGTGCTTGAAGGCTGATGCTGCCCGTTTAAACTCTCCGTCTCGTGCATCAGCCGTTTGTAAGTTAATGCACTTGCACAGTCTTGCTTTTTGTCACTTGTATGGACCTTCGTTCTTCGCTGTGAACATCAGAACCCAGATTTGGTAGTTTTTTCGGTGGATGGGCTGCTGTGGCTGGGGTAGGAAGGGAGCAAGCAGCTGCTTGTTTTTTAAGTGCCACTTATTTTAGAAGCTACACAAAGCAGTGTCCAAGTGATGTGCAGTCTCTCAGAGTCACACTGCAGCAAGGCAGGGGGAGGATCATCAGGAAGGGTCTTCTGCAGTGAAAACCTCCAGGTGATCTTTAACATCTCCGCACATGAATGAATGTCACATGTTTCATCAGACTTTTCAGGATGGGCCATCTCCCGCCCTTTCCTGAATGAATGCTCTTTGATTCCTTCAGTGAGTGCATCAACTATGTTTTCACATTTGGGTAGAGGCAATCTGAAGTTTTCTTTAAAGTTTAAATCTTCTTTGCTTTGAAGTTCAAAATTCGACTTCCTTTAAACCTGGGGCTATTAAGCCTAGAAAATAGAAGACTAAGTCATAAAAGTACCTAAAGGCTGGATGTCAGGCGGATAGGGCAACATTTTTTTCTGTGGTGTCCAGTAACAGGACAAGGGGTAATGGACATAAGCTGAAATACAAAACGTTCCACTTAAACACAAAATCACTTCTTACCCTCCAGATCTTCAAGTCAGTATAGCAGCCAGACCGTGACTAGATTCCCTCTGAGCTTTGTTTCGGTTGAAGAAGGGATTTTCAAGCAACAAACCAACAGCAGAAAAGAGGAAAAAAAGCATTTCAGAAGTTGTGAAACAAGAGTTTAGAGTCCTTAGTTCCAGAGGTGTGACAGTAAAGATCATAATCATAGGGGTTGTTTCAGGTTATGAGAGTCCAAAGGGGTGGAGGAATGGCAGTGTATGAGAAGGAAGCTCAGTGTGGAGCACTTGAAAGGGCCGGTGGCTGAAAATATGAAGGGTTTTTTTGTTCCTTTTGAACATGGCCTTTCAACATCCCGAGGACACAGATAAACGCCATCTTCCTTGTTTAATTTGAGACGCTAACATCACTTATCCCAACTTGTTTGGTCGGTCTGTGGCAGCTGCATGTTGAACGTGTGAGCTGGATCACCAAACCTGCCTAGCGCTGCTGCTCTGGGCTGTTTGCAGAAAGCTAATACAGAAAAGCGTCCTTGTAAAATTACTTGGGCAAAGTCATGGATGCCTGACACGACTTAGAAAACCTAAAATAGCTTTAGATGAGGAATACAAAGAAAAACCCAAGCCCTCTGTGGCACACTGCAGCGACGTTCTCAGATTCCTTCATTAATGTTAACCTAGTACGTCCCATTTATTCTGCTGACAAGGAGAGTGACACTGGGATAATCTCAGTGATCTGTCACAGAGTGAGTCACTTGCACAGGAGCAGGTTTTCTCGTTTCTTACTCCCAGCCTCGAGATTTAGTCACAAAAGTCCCCTCTGTTTTGTGTTTTTGGGCTGTGATGTCTCTTCCCAAGTAAGACAAATAAAAGCTTGTTTGGTTGCTTTCATTTGCCATTTGGTTTTGGTTTGTGGGTTTGTAGGGTTTATGGTTTTTTACTCACGGTGCTTCTGACCGGTGGGAGAATTCCCAAAACGTGCTGAAGCATCATCGTTTTTGTTGCCCCCTCAAAAGGGAAATCCACTGCGCTGCCATCTAGGAGCCGACAGAAGCTTCAAAATGGAAAATCTAATTTGAAGGAGGTGCTCTGAGTGAAGGAATGGAGAGGAAACCACCAATGCGCTCATGTGACCCTGGAATAGCTAGTAATTACAGCAATGGTGAGAGGGACAGAGGCAGGTTATTTTGGTGAGCAAGGGCAGGCAAGAGAGAGAAGTAACGGTGTCGTACGGAGATGAAGAGGATTTTTAACGGTTGAGGGTTGGTTTAAGCATGAGAAGCAGGAAAAGTGGAGACGATAAAGAGAGAGCAATTAAGAGAGGCTCTTGGGAGAGGCAGAGAGGCAGATGCAATATACCAGAAAAGTCCCCACAGCCATTTGGTTCCCACTTTTTCCCTGCGCCCCTCTGTGAGTTGGGAGCTGGTAGGCAGCAGTTACCAGCTGTTGTCAGTAACATTCTCACGTTGGAGACAGGTGGGTCCTGTCAAGGTAGTGCACCTTAAAAAGCTGTTGCCTAGTCTTCTATACCTTCTCTGGAGGAGAAGAGGCAAAGGCAGCAGTTGAAGAGTTGTTTAATCCCTAAGAGTCTGAGCTGACTGACATGAAAGGAGTAGGAGTTCAGTGACCCAAATACCCACAGCACTATGTCAGCACACGTCTGAGTCCACCATCGTCCTTGAATTAGGTTTGGAGCCATGTCTGTGCTCTCTCTAGAAAGCATGTTGTCCTCTGGCTTCAGAGGAGCAATACAGCTAAATGGTGGAGTCCTGACAGAGCTATGCTAAAGTTTCCTCAAGGGAAGAAAAAGAGTGAGGCTTAGCAAGGAGACTTTGTACAGCATGTTTGTTTGGGCCAGGGGCTTTATGAAGGGAGGTGGAGAGAAAGGGCTGTCACGTTGCTTTCTGCTGAACCTACGCTGTCTGGTGCAATGAAATGCTGTTGCCCTCAAACACCTGTTGCCATGGATGAGAAGATGCTAGATGCTTTGCTGAGGAATTTAAAGCCAGCGAGACTGAGCTCTGTAGGGAACACTGGTTAGGGGCTTGACTTGTGGAGGGGCATGCAGTCTTTGATGAGCTGTGGCAGAGCATGTCACAGGTGACGGGTTTCTGAAGGGCACCTGGCTGCTTATGGGTGCTTCAGATCTGTGAGAGGGAGCAAAGGGGACAGAAGCCTGTGCAGTATCTTCTGTCCCCAGCTCCTGCATTTCTTCAGCTATTGGCTGCACCACCAGTGTGCTGTTGCAGGGATGGCTGGCAGGACCAGCAGCCCCACAGTGGGCTCTCCTCTGCTACCAGGACAAGGATTAAGGGAGTGGAGCATCTCCCTTATAATGAAAGGCTGAGGGAGCTGGGGCTCTTTTGCTTGGAGGAGACTGAAGGGTGACCTCATTAATGTTTACAGATACGTAAAGGGTGGGTGTCAGGAGGATGGAGCCAGGCACTCCTCAGTGATGGCCAACGATAGGACAAGGGGCAACGGGTATAAACTAGAACATAAGAGGTTCCAATGAAACATAAGGAAGAATTTCTTCACTGTGAGGGCGAGGGAGCACTGGCCCAGGCTGCCCAGATGGGTTGTAGAGTCTCCTTCTCTGAGGACATTCAAAACCCACCTGGATGAGTTCCTGTGTGACCTGCTCTAGGAGATCCTGCTCTGGCTTGGGCGTGGGCCTAGATGATGTTTCGAGGTCCCTTCCAGCCCTTAAGATTCTGTGACAGTAAGCTTGAAAAGAAGCAGAGCTGTGAAATTTGCTCATAGCACAAAGCAAGGTACAGCTCCGTTGTATCAGTTATGCCAGACTCAAGAGTTCCTTCTTCTCTGATGATTCCAGATAACTTTTATAACCTGGTTGCTGCCAGCAGGAGTACATCAAACACCGGGCAGCGAAAGAGTCGATGCTCTGGTTCAACCCATACCACAGTCCTCAGGCAGTTCTGGGTCGATCCGAGCAATTTGCGAGGCAGTAGGCTGGAATCGGGCAAACCTCAGTGCTGTCACACCCGGGAAGCCAGACTGGCTGCCAAAACAATGTGGCTTTGAAACCACCCTGCAAGGGGCCTCCTGTACATTCAACGGCCAGTTGGTTTCAGGCTCGGAGGGAGACGGCATTCATACGCCCGCCAGTAACCTTGGCTGGCAGGGACTTGTGCGTGGCAGGTCAGGCTCAGCTCGCCAGCACCCAGAAGCAGCCGGGGCCTGATGGGCTGTGCCAGGCAGAGCATTGGGCAGGCAGCCGTGCCCTGCCTCTGTGCTGGCTGTTTTTAGGGACTTGTCGCTGTCCCCAGCTATCCCGGACTCAGATTTCATGAGGGGCAGACAGCTCATGTGCTAATTCTGGCTCATGAAATGGGGCCAGCCACCCTGATTCCTCATGTGACTAATGAATAGACTTTGTTTCCTTCCCTTCTGCAGGCTTTAGTAAAAGGGTAAAGTTCAGAATTTGGGAAAAGACTCCTTGGTAGGCTTAGACAGATCTTTAGTCCTTGGAAGCAAGCACAGAAGATTAAAAGGGCATTAGCTCCAGCTCTCCCAAGCCCAGCTAGGCAAGGCATTAATCTGTACTGGGTAAATTCAAATGCTTTGTCCTTGAAAATGCCTCATAGTCACGTTCCTGTTTTCCATACGCCCCGATACTGCCCTTCCAGCTTTGTATTTTCTTATCCTGTGTTGCATTTGTAGCAGGTTTGCTGCTTTCCTGCAGCTCTTCTTTGACCAGCACGTGAAGCGGGGGGTGATGGTATCAGGACAACCACAGCTTTGTGGGGTAACAGTGAGGTGGTCTGTGTCACTTCTGAGGAAGCCTCATTTCCCCGCAAGTGGCCCGCCAGGTGAAGGAGCATACATGGTTTGTTTACATTCCTATCTGAAAAGCAAACCTGCTGCCTGACCTTGGCAAGACCTGTGTGTTTAGAGGAAAGGGGATGAAGGTGAGAGCAGAGAGTGCCACCAAATGTAGGGAAGCAAGGAGAGGGTGTTTGAGGACTCAGTTCATGTTTGTGCAGTGAAATTGAGGATGAGGAGGGTTGAGAAGATTCAAATAGCAAGGACTTGATGGTCGAAGGCAGTTTTTATTTCATCCTTGGTTTCTTGCACGGCTTGGGGCTTCCCAGCAGGCTCAGCCCTGCTCCTGAGTTGTGTTTTTTTCCTTCTGTGTGCGGTGTTTTTTACTGAGAGATGAGAAGAGTGGAAGTGGACTTCCTTTCAGGAGAGTAGCACCTGTGTGATGGATTCATGTGCTTCATTGCCAGAGGTAGCAAACAATATGGAGAAACTTCTGGCTAGGTTGGGCTTCCAACCAACCAACCAAGGTGTGTGATGAGCAGGAGAAGCCAGAGAAGAGGGCAAGTGAAGGGTGGCTTTGTGACCATGTGTGCCAAATCCATCAGACCAGCCTGAGCTACAGTCTGCCTGCTGGCAAGGCTGGCTGTGTGGTGTCCCAGAGCAGGAGGGAACCTGGGGCTCTGCTGCTGTACCGAGTCTTGATCCCAAAGGAGCTCTGATAGAAAACATTTTCCCCCATGTATTACCACAGCTTCACCCATTCATTGGTACATGCACCACATCACTGAGGAAGAGACCAGGATTCCTAAATAAAATTAATAATAGAATCATAGAACAGTTTGAGTTGGAAGGGACCTTAAAAGTCATCAAGTTCCAACCCTCCTGCCATGGGCAGGAACACCTTCAGCTAGACCAGGTTGCTCAAAGCCCCATCCAACCCGGTCTTGAACTCTTCCAGGGATGGGGCATCCACAACCTCTCTGGGCAACCTGTTCCAAAGCCTCACCACCCTCACAGGGAGTAATTTCTTCCTTATATCTAATCTAAATCTCCCCTCTTTCAGTTTGAAGCCATTACCCATTGTCCTGTCACTATATATGTGCCCTTGTACAAAGTCCCTCCTACTTTCTTGTGAGCCCCTTTTGTGTGCTGGAAGGCTGCTACAGTCAAAGTAACAAAAGTTCACGTGGATGCAGGGACCTTCAGGATATGACAGGAGTGGCCAGACCTTCAGAAAGGTGGAAGAGCATCAAAAATGTTCTGCCACTCTCCTTCCCTTGCTTGCCCTCTTTCATCTGGTTTTTTGGCCACAACAGTGTTCAGTGTAATCTTACAGCGTAGTCAACACATTCTGCAGTCACCAGAAAAGGCGGTGGCTGGATTGTGATAAGATGCAGATAGGTACCTTCACGCTGTGTGTGTGTGGGAGGAACACGTGTTCAAGAAGCTGCATTGCACAGTGCTGTCAGTAGCTCTCTGCCTGACCCTTAAAAACGGGACATTCCAAAACACAACGGGTGTGCTTATCCAGGCAGGAGTTAAAAAGTCATCTTTTTTACTGGATTATAGCACTGTCACATTACTGTGTGAGTGGGCATTCCATTTTATTCCCACAGAGGGTTCATTAGCTGCTGGGTTGAATGCAGAAAAAAGCAGCTCTGCAGAGAAAGGGCCTTTCCAAAGGGGTGAAGGACCCACAGCAGCAAGAGCCAGCTCCAGAGTTTTCAAGGACAGCAGTTTTGAAAATGCCAGGCACTTCTCTTAAGTACCTTGTTGGGTCTGAGCTCTCCTGACAGTACCTGTTAGGTGCTAAACCGGTCTGGCTACTTTTCATTCTCTTGTTCCAGTGCTAAGTCAGAAGGTTTATGGGATGGGAGAGCTGGGAAGGATGGTTCTTTTCCTCTGCTTGCCATCTGCTGCCTCTCTGTGTTTCCCTGGGTCCTGCCCCACTGGTGGTTTTCTTTCCCCTCAGCTGCTGCTGGTGTCCCGAAGGCATCCATCAGCTTGTGCGGCTAGGACAGAGACATGGCTGATTACAGGGTGGAGACACTGGTGCTCTCAGTAATAGCTGCTCATTTCCCAGATCTCTGCCTTGAATAACATCAAAGCTGACTGAGGAGTTCCTGCTTAAAGGGGACACAGTCAAAGCTGAAACCATATTTTTTCGACTTCAGCCTGCAGTCCACTTCTGTCCATGCTCCCCAGAGGTCAGAAGTTTGGGGAGAGATGTAGCTATTAAACAAGAGAGCCCTGCTTTGGCTGTTTATGTTTGCTTAGTTGATTTTGTGAGGCTCATGTAAAAAGAAGGGGGATCTATTCCTTTGTCTGTTTAGTTTTGGTCTCCTTAGCACTGCCCAAGAGTGGTGCCACTGACATTGAATATCTGTGTCAGTGGGAGCAGACCAAACTCACGGTTTCTAGCCCTGCAGCAATAAAGCCTCCCTTTATCCAGCTGTGGAGCTGAAGTTACTCTGAGCCACTTGCCTCTGTGTGTGAGACAACAAAGGTCACACACAGTGTGTGTTTGTGTGTTGGTTGTGTGGGTGTCACAGGCAAAGTTGAGCAACCACTGGTTCCCCCACCCGGGCAACCATGTGCTTTTCAGTGCTGACACCTAGTGGGGAGCACTTGGTGGCCTATGCTTTGCAGATGGATTCACCTCTTTGGCTGTTGTGGAGGAGGCCAGGGAGAAGGTAGCTGAGCTCTGGGATTTTCTGACAGCCTGTGACAGTGCCAGGGCTGCCCTTAGCCTTGCCCTACCTTGGTTTCTGTTTTCCAGAGAGAGCTACTGATGGGTCTCTGCGGAGCGAGGACTGGGCTCTCAACATGGAGATCTGCGACATCATTAATGAGACTGAAGAAGGGTAAGGAAGCTGGCAAGGGTACACAGCACACCCTGCAACACTACATCCCTCCACTGCAGTGGTAGCATGCACTGGTGGAAGTAATAAGCAAGGCTTCCCAACAGTCATTTCTACAAGACTCTACTCAGATACCTAGAGACACAGCAAAGCTGTCAGAGCATCTGTTAGATGGTCTTGGTGAGCAATGGGAGCCATTCAAAAAGGCCTTCAGTGTCCCCAGAGAAACCTCAATTCAAGTCAGGCTGCCTCCCATCTCCCAAAGGCATATTTGCAGTTATTCCACTGGAGTTTATTCCTCCTTTCTACCCCTCTCTCTCCTCTGGGAATGTAAAAATCTGCAGGCAGCTGACTGAACAGAGAAATGAATCTGAGGCTGCTGTTGAGGCCTCTGACTGTTCGAGTCCTGCTGGGGTTCACTTCTCAGGTATTTTCACATATAGTCATGCCCAAAATAGGGGGAGGGGAGGGTGAGGATGATGGGGGCTGGTGAGCCCTTGTCTCTGTCTCACGTATCTGCCAGGCTTGTTAAATCTGGACCTGGGAATTTGCCAGTGAATTCAAGGAGGACTGCTCCTTCTCACAGTGGAGATGTCAAGAGCAGCATGTAAAAATGAAGGTGCTACATGGAATAAAAAATGTAGGTTTCACTCCTGCTGTCCTATCCCACAGTGATGCTGACAGAGGATTAGCAAGCCGACTTTTCAGCTTCTCAGTTGTATGAAAACAAAGTCAAACATCTTTACTCACAGATCTGTCATCACTTCTCTTCCCTGCTATCCCCACAGTGCAAATATGCCTGTCTCTGCTCACAGTTCTTAGTCCTGAGCTATAGCCACTTGGTGTTTCTGTTCTGGGCACTTGACAACACAGCTGTACCCTCCTGGCACAGTGGGCTTTCCCATCAACCTGCTAATGCTCTTCCATTACAACTATGCTGCCCCATAAGCCAATACACTCCTGCCCTCCTCACTGCCTCAGTGTCTCCACCCCACTGTTCTCCTCCAGCACTGCTGTGCTTCCAGCCCGACCTCTCTTCCTGTGCTCTGCCAAAGCATGTTGGTTCCCACTCACAACACAACATTGGGTTGACACTGCAGTGCTTCTTCCCTCTGAGAAAGATTAAGGAGACCCTACTACACTGCTACTCTCTTGCCCACCCGCAATATCAGCAAGATTTTGCCACTGCATCTCGCCTACTGCTTTTTGGCCTCCTTTCCTCCAGGGAAATGTTGTTAACAGCTTCTCTCTGAGCAACACAGGGATTTCTGCAGCTCACTGTCCTTCCTGTTTCTAGCCTACAAGAAGGTTTTTTGTGATCTCCTCTTCTTCACAGTCTCTCTGCCATGGGATTTCAATCTACCCCCAAGTAGTACATTTCTAGCATTGCCTTTACTCTGCTTTCTGTTGCGTCCTGTACTCCTTGAGTTGATGCAAACATCAGCACAGAGGCCTCCAGTTTCAGTAACAGCACTCACAGGCAGGCCACCACTCCTCTTTCAGAAATACAGGCAGAAGCTGCTTTACCAGTCATTGCTTCCAGCTGCCTTGAAAGCATGATGGGGAAGGTCACCTGCTGAGCATGAGGCATCCAGAGCCAGTGGCTGTTTTGCTTTTTCTCTCTGTAGGTGCGTCTCAACCTTTTAATGATGTTTCTTTATCTGCTTTTCTCCTGCAGGCCCAAAGATGCCTTCCGAGCCATTAAGAAAAGAATCGTAGGGAATAAGAACTTCCATGAAGTTATGCTGGCTTTGACGGTGAGTGCTCAGCTCTCTGGTATCGTGCTGTAAAGCTGAGTTCCTGGCTGAAAAGACACGTGTATCTGAAGCCAATAAGGCAAACACACGTAAACAGAGAAGGCTATGGCTAAATGCTTTGTTGCCTTTGAAGGTCCTGGAGACGTGCGTCAAAAACTGCGGCCATCGTTTCCACGTCCTTGTGTCCAGCCAGGACTTTGTCGAAGGTGTCCTGGTGAGAACAATCCTGCCGAAGAACAATCCACCTGCCATAGTACACGACAAGGTGCTGACCCTCATCCAGGTGAGCTGAGAAGTGAGAGCATCCCTTCAGGTTTTTTTATGGAAGGCTGCTGTAAATGATGGTGGTCTGCACTGTCTCCTTCTCCCCAGTCCTGGGCAGACGCCTTCCGCAGCTCACCAGACCTGACCGGTGTTGTTGCTGTGTATGAAGACCTGAGACGGAAGGGCCTGGAGTTCCCCATGACTGATCTGGACATGCTGTCACCCATCCACACACCACAGAGGGTATGAAGGGAAAGATGATAGGCAGCTGCCACTCTGGAGCTATGAGGGGACTTGAGGAGCTCTAGCTTGCATGTAGAAGGCTTTGGGAGAGTGAGGAGATCCAAGACAGACTGTTTTCTGGAAGAACTATTGAAGTTGCCATCAATATTTAACTCCTAATTGCACTGTCCTGTCAGCTGTGGGTCTCTAACTTCTCCTCCTCTGTGTCATTTTTCCCACCTCTGTCTATAGACTGTGTACAGCTCTGACTCCCAGTCTGGACAGAGCTCACCTGCGGTCAGCTCCCCTCAGCAGATAGAGTCCATCCTGCACCCTGTCACCCTGCCCAGTGGGAGAGGCACGACCAGCGACGCACCCATCACACCCACACCAGAGCAGGTGAGTTGGACACAAGCCTCCTGATGCCACTGACTCTCTCTGCTTTTGAGGGATGTTTTCACTATTCTGGGACTGCTGTCCTGGTCCTTCCCCAGCCTCTGTCCTCAAGGAGCTGTTCCTCTAAAGCATAATCCCTCAAGAGCTTCCCAGATCTCCTTTGTGTCACAGTGATGAGCTGGGATGCCACAAACACAGAGTGGTTGTGTTTCCCACTGCAAGACAAGGCTGCTTGCAGGCAGAAGGAAAGTCTCCTCACTGAAGGGAAGTGGTCAGCTGAGACACAGAGGTTTTGACCAAAGTCTTTGCCTTGCCTCCTTATCATTCTTGCTTCCTTATCATCCTTGCCGTCTTATCATCTTTGTTTATCTTGCTCTGCTGCTGACTTTGTATGAGTCGACCTTGTCTGGCTCTGTGGTTTCCAAAGGTCTGGGCTTTCTCACTTGTTTCCCCATCCTCTTTTCTCCTTCCTCACCCTGATTTTTGTATGACAGCATGTTCAGCAGCAAGCCTCCAGCTCTTGGTAGGTTGCATCCCCATGCAGAACAGAGAGTAGAAACTGTGCTGAAGAGGCTCAGGGCAGCTTGTGAAACCAGAGTGATAAAGCTTCAACCACACACTTAGCTGAGGCTTGCCTTTTGAGTGGGAATTAATTTTTAACCCCTCTTACACTACTTTGGCAGTGAAACGAATTGAGTAGCTGCCATGCAGGGGCTGCTAGCTGGGGAGAGATTTGAATCATAACAGCAGCCTGTGCTGGCTATTAAAAATCAAGGCTAGGCTAGTGGCCAAAGATTCCAGGTGAGAGCCTGGCATCTGTTACCAGCAAATTACCTAGATGGTAAGTAAGGGAGCTTCCTTCTGCTAGGAGCTCCCGTGAGCTAAACTGAGTGCTCCCCACTGGCTGTGGGGACACATGCAAACACACACACATGCAGTGCACATTGGGAGTGCACAGTGGCCAGGGGGAGTCACCTTTGCTTTGTCCCCAGTCTTGCCAGGCAGAGGCCTCACTGTCCCTCCCTTTTGCAGATCGGGAAGCTGCGCAGTGAGCTGGAGGTGGTGAATGGGAACATGAAAGTCATGTCGGAGATGTTGACGGAGCTGATGCCTTCCCAGGCTGAGCCTTCTGACCTGGAGCTGCTGCAAGTGAGGAGCACTGGTGGGGCAGTGGGCTGGCACGTGCAGCTTGATTTAGCATGGTCCTTGATGGATTGAGGCGTGATGCATGCCATGAGGGGGCAACAGCTGGACAGTTGTGGGCTTATCAGGGAGTGATGGGATAAGGGAGACACTGGGAAGGTGGAGTCTCAACGGCCAAGGGAATTTGCACTGTTGAGGCTGGAATCATCTCACGTAGAGACTTGTGGTTCCAAAGAGGCTTCCTTCCTGTGTCACATGTTACACAAGAGGCATACAATTATTCTCTGTAAAGCTCAGGCTCAATTTTCCTCTCATACCAATATCTGTTGCCCATCAACCCTTGCTGACAGACCCCAGAAACCTCTCGGGGTCATTCTATCTGTCTGTATGTCTGTACATCCATGGTAACTTCCCATTGCTGTGAGCAGGAGCTTAATCGGACATGCAGAGCCATGCAGCAGCGTGTGCTGGAGCTGATTCCCCGTGTCCTCCATGAACAACTCACCGAGGAGCTACTCCTCATCAATGACAACCTCAACAATGTGTTTCTGCGCCATGAAAGGTACCTCGCTCCTCCCTTCTCTGCTCTGCTCTTCTACAAGAGTTTACAGCACCCTGGAGGCCTTCTATCCCACCATTTTGGTCTGCCAAATGTATCAAAATGTACTCAAAACGTATCTGCCCATATCATCCATCTTTGAGAACAAAGCCAGTTATCAGTTTTTGCTGGTTTATTCCTGTCCCTTCAAAACTGCTGTGCAAGTTACTGATGGAACATAAAGATGTCCCTGTGACATAACCCAGAAGAAGAAGGAGGATGCTGCATGGAAAGAGCTGTTTTTCTAGCTCTAAGGCAGACAAAGACAGAAAGGGCTTACCCAGGTGGGATCAGCACCTCTTTCTTTTTATTTTCTTCCATTTCATCAAACCCATCTCTTAAGCTAGGATGAAGTCTGGAGAATTTAGTCCCTATGTGTGTATGGAGAGCTGGGTTTGAAACTTTTTGGTTAGAAGTAGCTGTAGAGGATCACAAGAAGCTTCCTTACACCATCTCTCATGATCTCTCATGAGACATCAACTCTGTGGGCCTTCTTGTGGTGGCTCCTGGTGTGAGGGGGATTTTGGCCCTGAGCCATGGTCCTCTTTTCATAACCCTTTTTATTCATGGTATCCCATGGTACATAGGAAAGGGCAGACTGTGCCAAGCTTCATAAGAAATCTCTTGGGCTGTGAGTGAGTGGGCACAGGCTACTGAAATGCATCCTGTCACCTTTCCTGCAGGTTCGAGCGTCTGCGGACAGGACAATCCGTTAAGGTAACTCAGAGCAACTGCCCCTCTCTGCAGCTCAGTTTGTGTCCTCTGGGTCAAGCAGTGTCATGCTCAATTGGAGACAGTTTCAGTCTGCCCCTCTTACAAGCTGGAGGCTTTGCTCTCCCAGGCCACGCTGGTGTGCAGGACACTGCAGTTCCCACTGCCAGCTTCTTCCTCCCTACCAATGGGAGCCTTCCTCTCACCCAAAGAACAAGAGCAGACCTGCAACAATTACAGTTTCCCAGCATTGAACGTGGAAAGGACCAATTGCCATATGAGCCGCCCTTTGTCCTCTGAGCACTGCCTTGTCCTCTGAACCAGCACCTGCCCTACTTGCTGACATCCAGCAGAGCTGGAGGGCTGGTCACCAAGTTGGATTCTGCCCTGTGCAACACTGGTCCCAGATAGTTCTGTGATCACCATCCTTTCCCTCACAAGCACAGGCTTCCAGCTGTTATCTTTACTGGGGACAGAAGCGCTTCCCTCTCTACTGTTAATGAGCTATAATGGCAGGCTCAGGGTGTCTGAGCTTCAGAAACTCTCCACCATCTTCTATTTTTTTTCCTCCAAAGGCACCAAATGAGGCAGAGAACAGCTTGATTGACCTGGGACCCAGTACTTCTCCAGTGAAACAGCCTGAAGTCACCAACAACCTTTCCTCTCAGCTGGCTGGAATGAGTATGCAGTTTTCCCTTCAGTCGTCCTGTGTTGTTCTGATAATCTTTTCAAACCTTTGAATCTCCTCCCAGAATTATTTAGTCACATTCATAAAGTAACCTAGAGAAATAAGGTGTATTGTATAAACTCACAAAGAAGCTTGTATGTGCTCCAAGGCACACAATCAGGTATGTCATCATCCACACCTACCAGTGTGCAGGAGGTGGACATGACTTATGAGGGACCTCAGCGTTAGGCTGTGGCTAAGGATTGGGCTTTCCAGGAGGGCAGGGGAGAAAGCTGCCTCCTCTCCAATACCTGGCAGCAATGCAGTTGCCTTTCTTGCTGTGTAGTGTCAAGCTGACCACTGAGGTCTGGGAGAAGAAAAGCAGCAGAGGCAGCCATGTGCATCTCAGGCTCAGGACCCGGCTTTGAGAGGTTGTCTGTTCAAAAAGCCTGCGAGGTCCTGAGGGTTCTTAAAGCCACACATAGGGTTAGGGCTAGCTGTGAGCACATCCAGTACAGCTTGGATGCAACTGCAGAAAACTGGCAGCTCTTTTTATTATAAAGACAAGCCAGATGAGCTCTTTTTCAAGCCAGAGTTCTTTAGATGACATCTGAGTCGTGAAAATCCACTCACCTGCTTCAGAAGTGCTTGCCCAGAAGCACAGGTTAGCCTCTCCCCTAAGTTTATGGAGCAATTTCTTCTGAGTTGTCTTAAATGGTCAGGAACATCTAGCCTGCAGCAGCAGCGCAGTAAATTGATGATGATGATGCTCCCTGAGACTGAGTTTAAAACATCTGATGAATAGGTGAGGAAAGTGTTTCTGTTGCTTCACCCATGACACTGCCCAAGCGCATAGACTGTGCTGCAGCCAAGGGGGAAGATGGAGGAGCAGGTCTAGAGCAGTGTAGCCTGTGCTGACACCAGCTTTCCACCCAGCACTCCCCAAGCCCACAGGCCTCCCTTTGCTGCTCTGTGCTGCCTGCTCACCCCGCTCTCTCTCCCACAGGCCTGGGCACGAGCAGCGTCAGCGCGGGGCTGCGCTCCCTCGACACCTCTGGCAAGCTGGAGGAAGAGTTTGACATGTTTGCCCTGACGCGCGGCAGCTCGCTGGCCGAGCAGCGCCGAGAGTGAGTGTAGCAGCCTCCTCTCCTGTCCTGTGCTATTCTGTCCTGTCCTGTCCTGCCTTTTTGAGAGATGGGGATGGGCAGGAGAGTTCAGGGCGCCCCGGGCTGTCACCCTGACCAGCAGAAGTTCCTGGGAGACAATAGGATGTGTTAGAAATGAACTCTTCTGACACAGTGTTTGTAGGATGCCCTCAGTGTCCTCAGTCATTGTTTCTGCTGCTGGCATCAGCTCCCCCTCACAGTGTCCTCCTGGGCATGGGGGGAAGGAGGCAGCCTCTGCGTGCACATGTCCCTCGCCTCAGCAGGCTGGGGTCAGTCGCTGTGCCACGTGTTGGGGAGGCCTCGCGTCTGGAGTGGGACTGCCCCAGCTTCCTTCTCTGCCTCTGCTCTCGTGTGCCCTGCCCAGGGTGATGGTGAATGAGTTTGGGAACTGCTGAGTATCAGCACAGCCTCACAGCAGCGTTGAGGAGGAGTGCAGGAAGCATGCAGTCAGTTGTGGTTTGCAAAGCAGGGCACTGCTCCGTGCCTCAGCTTCCCTGTCGATAAGTGGGACTGATCCTTCTTCCTCCGTAGTGTTTGAGACCTCCTAGTGTGAAGCACTAAGAGTTGAGTTTCTGTAGTACTGGCTGAACTGAAGGGGTCTCTACTGCAAAGAATAGATTCCTGAATTCTTCTTCTGTGAGGAGTCAACAAGAGCTGTTCTGACCACATCCCTTTGGCTTTGAAAGGCTATGGCTGATCTCATGCTGTTTTGCCAGTCAGAGTCATCAACTGCTTTCCATCCATTATCGAGCAGTAGAACCCAGATGCTCCTTTCCTTATGAGGAAAAGCTGCAGGAACTGGGTCTGTTTGGTCTAAAGAAGAGGAGACTGAGGGAGGATCTCATTAATATTTATAAGAATCTAAATGGTGTGTGTCAGGAGGTTGGGGCATCACTTTTTTTCTGTTGTATCTGGCAACAGGACAAGGGGTAATGGGATGAAGCTGGAACACAAAAAGTTCCATTTCAACATAAGAAAAAACTACTTCCCTGTTCAGGTGAGGGAGCCCTGGCACAGGCTGCCCAGGGAGGGTGTGGAGTCTCCTTCCTTGGAGGTCTTCAAGACCCGCCTGGACACGTTCCTGTGTGACCTGATCTAGGTGGACCTGCTTCTGCAGAGGGTTGGACTGGATGATCTCTAAAGGTCCCTTCCAACCTCCACCATTCTATGATTCTATGAACCCACAGGCACATGGCTGCCTGCAGCACTCAATGACCTGTGCTCCTCATCTCCATCCACTGGAGTACCTTATTCTGCAGCTGAGCAGCAGCAAGTTAAGGTCTCTTAAGGATATCTCCTTTCATTCCTCTGCCTTGGACTGCTTCTGGTAAAAGTGGTGGGCACTTTTACTGTGGCCTACGCACAACTGCATGTCTTTTGCCCATGGGTTTCCCCACCACTTGTGCTGTGGGGTGGGCTGCATGAGGACAGAGGCAGTCCAGGACAAAAACAGTGGTGCCAACAGCACCCAATCTGGAGCTGAAATCCAAGCCAGTGGTATGTGCTGAGCACTGGAGGCTGGGGGAGACGTGGGCAGGGGTGGAGTTGTATCCTCCAATTTTTGCTGTGGCGCAATCCTTAAACAGGCTGAGGCTTGTGATCTTTGCACAAGTAACGAGACATCTTCTATTTATTCCTCGCTGCCCTCCATCTGCCTGCACTTGCACTCCTGCCAGGTGGCTTCTACTCTCACTGACTCGGGCTTCACATTTCACTCACCAGCCTCTGCTCTCAGTGACTCCCTCCTTCTGAACAGCCCCATAAGACGTGCTGGCAGGAGACACAGGCAGGGCCGCTGGGTTTTTTTCCTGACTGCCCCTCTACTTCATGTGTGCCTCGGCGAAGCAGTGCTTGAAACACCTCAAGCCTTTCCTGCCCTTCTTCCTCATCAGTGGCATGATAGCAGCGCTGTACTTCATCCTCGATGCCATTGTCCACAGCGGCCCCTTCACTGATGAGCACTTCTTTGAGAAGTTCGAGCGCCGGTGGCCCAAGCCTCTGGCCCCAAACAAAAACAGCTCCACTTGATGGTCTGCTGGATCTGCAAAAGGGGGCCTGGGAGCAGCTAGAGAGTACACTTGTGGAGAGTTTCTGGGAGAGGCTTCATTCTCTCAGCATGGATGGACTCTTTTCCCTGCTCTGCGTGGATCAAATGGTGATGTGTGGCATTCGCACGTGTGGTAGCAGCCTTGGAGGGGACATAGAAATGAGATGAGGGAGGCGATGGGTGAGATGCATCTGTGGAAAGAGCTTGCTGTAGTGGTGCATTTAGAGATCTGGAAGCAACACTAGGCTCTTCTAATCATCCAGTCTCACCTCCTATGTAGCACAGACCAGTAAGCCTCTGCCACCGTCAGTTCTTCAGTGGTATTGGTTAAAGAGATGCTTTTTGAGCTGTGTTTGTGTCTGTGAAAGTAGATGAGGATGTAGGGGCTCGTTGCTCTTATCCTTTCTAACACAGCTGTAATCTGGTCAGTCTGTGTTAGTTATGTCTCTCTGTAATAAACCCCTAGAGGTGATGAGTGTCACGCCTGATGCATGTGAGTCTGTGTTTCAGCATGTTGGATGGTTGTTTTCATATGATGCCTTGTCATCCTTCTGTCATGTGCCAGGGCTCTCCTGTGGTGTCTCATAGTGATGTCGTAATGAGCAGATGAGTCTGTTCTGTGGTGGGCTACACCCCTAGTCAGGGTTTTGCACACCTTTCTAGAAGCTCTTGGGAGCAGAATTACTAGAGATGAAAAGTTGTGCAGTCAGAAGCACCGAGTTTATGTTTGAGAGTTCCTGCCATTCGCTCTCAGGCATCTCACGAGCCTGTTTGTTATCTCACTTCATGCTTTCAGGGTAAAGTACGAAGACCCCCAGGCCTCCAAAGGACTCGCTGGGGCCCTGGATGCCCGGCAGCAGAACACAGGCACGGTAAGTGGCCACAGAGCTTTCAGTGGGTTACCAGGAGTGACAATATCTTCCTTGCTCACCAACACAACACATGTGCTGTTTATTTGGGGGGAAAAAAAATGAAGAGTTTAACATGAAGATAACTCCCAGTCTCTCCCAACCTGCAATTCCTACCTGGGCTGTATACCTCATTCTTGAAACCTCAGAGGTAGAGAGCTATGAAGAGTCTGGGGCTGACTCAGGTAGCAGCAGGATGGCCTCTTTATATGTGCAGGCAAATTTCCACCTAGAAATGTATGTTCTGTTCCTCTTGAGCATGTTTCCAAGTCCAGTGACCTTCACCCTGCAATCAGAGAAGTAGGCCACCAGTACTAGTGTTTCCTGGGAGCTGTGTTCTGTGCTAGTGTTCCCTGGCAGAGTTCAAAGCCAGGCTGAATGAGGCTTTGAGCAACCTGGTCTAGTGGAAGGTGACCCTGCCCATAACAGGAGAGTTGGGACTGGATCATCTTTAACGTCTCTTCCAACCCAAACCATTCTACGATTCTACTAGCCTGTTCTTTCCCTCACCCTAAACTCCCTGCCTCCCCTCTTCCTCACCCTGTGTGACAGCAGCTTTCAGTGCAGACTCTCTCTCGACCAGGGGGAGTCTGGTGCCTCCAGTGATGGAGCCCAGCTGACTAAGTGGATGATGCGGCAAGGAATGGTGAGACAGTGGAGCATCAGCGGGGAGGAAGGAGGCTGGGGCTGCCGAACCAGAGTAGGAGCTGGCACAGCATGTGAGGATGCACAGCAGACATCCAGCAGAGACTGCAAACTGAAATGGAGTAACTCTGGTCTGAGCCAGAGTTACCTGGAGACCAGACTGGGGAAGGAAGGAGGCAGCATGTCAATCCTTCCTCAAGTAAACACGTCTGTAGGAAGAAATCCTGGGAGCTTTGAGGCCAAGAGACCAGCTGCCATTGTTAGAGCTATAGGGTGGCCTGGCCAGGGATGGATGTCTGAGGCAGTAGCTGGTGGAATGCTGCCATTCATTCTCCCTGCAGCCTCTCCTGCTCCACTTGAGCCACCGAACTTGGAGGAAAACACTTCCTGAAACAGGCTTTTACCCTGTTCAAGGCCTCTTCCTCTAGCTAAAGTGTTTGAGCCTTGAAGCTGTTGAATTTTCTCTTTTGGCAGCAGGAATTCCTGTGATTACATCCCCTCAGGCACACTGAAGTGTTAACACACTCCCAAGTCTGAGGCTTGTTAGTGTGTCTTCCTGGAATAGGCACTGCCCCGACTGTTTGTTGTCTGCTCTAGAAAGTTTCCCCACATGCTGTCCAGTTGGCCTGAGTGCACTCCTACCCCAAAGAGTTCCTCTCTGGGTAGACAACGCCAGTTTGCTTTGAAACTTGCCTAATCTCATACATGCTCTTCCATCCCCATTCATCCATCTGCCAGCTGAGGTAACTTATCTGCACTTGCTCCCGGGTTTGGGGAAATCTGCCTGTTCTTGGTAAGAAGGGGTTACTCTGTTTCTTGGTCTTGCTGTTTTCCTGAGAGCAAAGGAGACAGACGTATCAAGAGGCTAAGAAGTAAGTCCCCACACATACTCTCTGGTGCTTCTGCTTGTGGAGCCACTAGCAGGGGCTTCTCCTTTCTCGGCTTTCTTCAGAGGCTTGTGACTGGAGAAAAGGATCTGGGGTTTGCAATCAGACTTGGTTTCCTTCAAGACTATCTCTGTCTACTAGGAAGGTGTCTCTTTGCTGCTTAAACTGGCCAGGGACATGGAAGTCTTCTGGTCTTACCTTGTCTTTACTGAATGTAAAATTTACTTTAGTTGTAGGTGACTTTCTCTTTGATGGGTCAATTTCTATAGTTTGGTGTGATGTCAGAGTCTGCTGTGATCCATCATCCTACCAGGGAATCTCTTCTTGACCTGTGTCTTTCGCCTTTAACATGGTGCCAAACCCGTCATGTCCAGTGTCTTCAGCATTGCAGACTTTGATATCAGACTGGCAATGTTTGTAGAAGGGAGGAAGTGTGGAGAAGAGCATGTCTCTTGTTCTCTGGCTGCCTAATGCAAGCAGCCAACTTCCACGTAGCGAGTCCTCACCAAAATGGAAAGCCTGGTGCAGTCCTGATACCCTGAAGCCAACCACCAAACCTCAGATGCTTTTAATAGCATGTGTCCTGGAAACCATGTGTGTTAGGGCATGGAGGGGGCAGAGGAAGCAGGTGAGTGGTGGCTTTGGTGGCTGGGAGTGCTTTGCAGTGGCACTGTCTGGATTTGGAAGGGCCTGAGCTGACTATTGGGGGGAGCAAGAGGGTTAACTTTTGGGTTGGGCTTCCTTCTTGCAGAGTGGGCTCCCTTGGGGCACCCTCTTTTCTCGGCCTCATCGCTCTTCATCCTTCTGCCCTAGGTGCCGGTTCCCCAAGCCAATTTCATGGAAGACATAGAGAAGTGGCTCTCCACTGATGTGGTGAGTGAGGGGCAGCTTCCCTGGGGGCAGCAGCTCTGCCAGAGTCGTCTGCAGGGCTGATTTTAAGGCAGCGCTGGGCACTGCTGAGTGTGGTAGCACTGGCTGCTTGGAGGGAGAAGGGATGGAAAAGCCAAGGACACAGGGTGTGGGATCCCATCCCAGTGTAATTTGTTTCCTGGGAGGCATAGCTAATGAAATGAGGCTCAAGGCCACTCTGACAAGCCTGCACTGTGAAAGTGAGGGGAGCACTGTGCTGTCTCCCTCCAAATCACATCCGTGGAGGTGCCTTTGTCTGCCTTGCCTCTAAACGTGCCCTTCTCCTTCTTCCCTAGGGAGAGTCAGAGGATGCAAAAGGTGTTACCAGTGAAGGTAAGCCTTGCCAGCCAATCCCTTTCTCCAGCTGCTCCTGGCAGCACCTTGGCTGTTCTACGAGCCCCACTCCTTGCTAATGCCCTGCTCTTCGCTTACCTCAGAGTTTGACAAGTTTCTGGAAGAGCGAGCAAAAGTTGCGGACCGGCTCCCCAGTTTGTCCAGCCCCTCAGCAGGAACGTCCGTGTCCCCTCCTGCTGCCGGCCAGCACCGCAAGCAAGCGAAGGAAGAGGATGCTATGTTTGCCTTGTGAACGCTAAGGACTTTGGTGTGCTGTGGAGCAAGAGGCTGTGTGTGCTGTTTTGCTTGCCTCCCACCAGGGGCCAGCAGGGGGAAGGACACTGTCCCCTTCCTCCACTCTCTTCCTCTTTCCCCTTTGAGTTGTTTTTATTTTTAAGCTGCTTTCAGATTATCTTCGTTGTGTTTAGGGATGTCACACGATAGACTTGTGGAGGGGGTTTTCAAAGCTGCTAGAGAACGAGGGAAGTCAGTGGGAGGGGTTTCTTTGGTTTTGGTACAGTGTGGGCAAAGGGGAAGGAGCTCCCCATCCTCCTCTCCAGTGAAGCAGTTAAGAGATCTTGCCCAAGAAACAGGAGAGGTTGCAGTCTGCTGCTGAAGTCATTCCTGCCTGCCTCTTTCCTCGCCCCATCCCTGGAAGGGCTCTCCAGCCCTCTGCCTGCCTGAGTTAGACTGGAAAGCTTGGGGACGGGAAGCAGCGCAGGTGGCAGAGGAGGAACATCGACGCTAGAGGGACCCCCTTGCTCTAGGCTGTCTTGTGCAAGCCCTTGTGGTACGCGACACCGTCCTACTCACAACTCCTTCTCTTCTCCTCCCCTTCCCCATCAGCTTGTCCAGAATCCCACCCACAGCCCGAATGTTTCCGTTGCGTGGCAGGCAGCTACCAGAGCCTTGGGCTGTGCAGGGGGCTCGAGCTGCGAGTGGTGCCCAGGCCGAAGGGGCTGTCTGCCATGGGGTAGGATGTGCCTTCAGCAACCTCTTTGCAGTTAATTTAATTCTCCCAATACTATGCTTTCCTGCCCTCTCTCCCCGATGCCATCCCACCTCCCTCTCTCTCTCTTCCACTGCTGCCTCCCACCACATCATGCCGCAGCGTGGGGAACCTCTCACCAGGTCAATGCTGTAAACCCCCTCGGGGTATTGGGGTGGGCTGAGGCCAAGGAGCTGCATCCCCTAAAGCAGGAGGCCCTTCCACTGATGCTGTCACATCTGTGAGGACACGCTGCTGCTGCTGGGGCAGCTCCTTTCAGCTGCTGAGCACAGAGGTGCAGTGAGACATCTGCCATGTGCTGCCAGCAAAGCAGCCCCACAGCAGCCAGGGATGACGGGCTGCTTCTGAGCAAACACCACACTCTGCCCAACTGCAAGAGGCAGCCAAGGAGGGGGGGCTGAGCCTGGGGCTCCTGCTCCTGGGGTTTCTTCTCGAGCGTGGGAGAAGTTGCCTTTTTTTTATTGCGCATTAAAAGGAGCAAAGTCTCGAGCCTCCCTTGAAGATCCGCGTGTGCCGTGGGTGCTGGTGTGGGGAGGGGAGGGCCCTGTGGTGGAGAAGAGGGACGCAGCCACGCTTGCTCTCTATAAAAAGGCAAGGGCACCGTGGCTCTGGGATGGGACACAGCACGGGGGCTGAGGGTGCTGCGGGCCAAGGCTCGCTGCTCTTCAGCACGGCCTCCTGGGGAAGTGACTACAGCTCATCTCAAAATAGCAAGAGGGTGAGCCACTGCCTCTCCATTCCCTCTCTGTCTTGTGACCAGATCGAAATATCCACCTCACACGGCCCATAAATCATGGCAAGACGTGCTAGAAATTCAGTTGCTACCAAAGGGGCTCTCTGGTGTCCATTGGGCATCCTCAGTTGTTCCCATGCCATCCCCTGGTGTCCAGATGAATAGGAGCTTAGGTTCTTAAAAGGAGCTTGGACAACTTAAAAGTGTCATCTGAGCCCTAGACTTGTAGGAAGGAGTTAAATTAGCTGAAGTTGCCTAAACCTCAGCATTTCCCTCTCCCAGTGCCTGCACTGCAGTTTCAAGCACCAGCAGAGGCTTGAAGGCAAGAGCTGTGAGCAAAACTGGTCTACAACTGTCAGCAAAGGGGCTGGGAAGAGCAGGGTGCTGGGCTTCCTCCTTGGTAAGCAGCTGTGGGACAGGAGGAGGCTTTGTGTCTTCTTCAGCCCTCCCAGATGGACAGCACATGCTATCCTTGGACAGTTTGTCCCTTGGGACAATGAATGGCCGTTTCCAACTCCATTGCATTGGAGGAACCAATCCCGGAGAAACCGGGATGGGGAGGACACCCCACAGTGAGGCATGTGTGGAGAGGCTGGATTTGCCCACACAGCGCTGGTTCAGGCCTCTGCTGTCACACTTGCAGCAGGCCCCAGGGCTGTGCTCAGCTTCACTGGGAGCACCTGCCCCCCAGCCCAGCCCGAGCACGCAGAGATTGCACCAGAGGCTCTATGCTGGGAGTGTGGCCTGCAAGACAAGGCTCAAAGAACCCATGAACTGGTCCCCTCAGTGCTGTACACCTGCAAGGACAGGTCTCTCCTGTGAGGCAGGACTCTGAGCTGAGACATAAGAGTCTGAGAGCTCCTACAGGTTTTTTCCTTTGAGTGTCCACAGAAAAACAGGACAAGGAGTGAAGGCAAAAGGGCCAAGTGCTGTGCTTCCCCTCCTGGAGCACCTGCATGAAAGGAAGCAAGAGCAGAGGCACAGTGGAACCCAGGCTGGCAGGTTTGGAAATTGTAGGGACAGAGGGGCCTTTGGAACAAGGGGTACGATACCCAAACCCTCTTGCTAGTGGTTGGACTCAGGCTGCTGGGCAGAAGGGAAGGTTTCTGGTGCCCTGCCAGCATGTGTGAAGGACACCAGCCTGTTCACACCAATGATGTTTTGAACACCAGTTTGTGCCTGAGCTAAAAGCTCTCAGTGCCTCCAGCTCCCTTGGTGCGTTGCCTGAGGCTTCCCCTGAAAGACAAACAAAGCCATCCCAAAATGTACACCCGAGGAGTTCAAGCTCCTCCATGATGTTCCCAGGATGCCCTGAGCCCAACTCGAGGTGAGGACCCCTCCACCACCCTCACCTTGTTTCCTTCCTCCCCAGACAGCCGGCACAGGAGCTGAGAAAGCCAAGAGGAGGCTGCCTCTGAGAAAGGAAGGCTCAAGAGCAGGGGAATTGGCTCGCCACTATTTTCATCACGGGGCAAACAGGTGGGAAGGGTTTCTGGTGGCTGCCAAGTGGAGTCACCTTGAAGCCATGACCAACAGGGGAAAATTCAGAGAGCTGCTGGTGGCTCTCTGGGCAAGCCTGTCCCCTCCCCACCACACAGCACGGAGATTTATCCTACAGGCATGACAGATGGTTTTTTTTCCCAAGCAAATGAAAATATGAACAATATTGTCATGCTGGCTATAGAATAGATCAATAATCTCTTGAATAATTTTGCAATTTACCTTTTGAGGAGGAATTTGGGGGTTGAAAATAAACAAAACAAAAACCAAACCACCCCTGCAAGGTCTGCAGGGGATTGTTTAAAGTTAGAGGCCAGGTGTTTTATGTTGGCAAAATCTGCTTTGTGTTTGCGACAAACTGAAACCCCATACAGAGTCCCTTTAAACGCCTTTCCCTTTTTGAAGACCGTTTTCTGATGTTGCTGTTTCAGAAGGGCCCGAGGCTGCCTGCTGGCTTCTGACCAGCAGATGGCTGTGTTCCCTCGCGAGCAGCCCAGCACAACAGCGACCTGCCCCTGCGAGCAAAAACACAACCACGTTTTCCCCTTGTTCTGAGTGTGAACGCTGCGACCCTTAAGCCCAGCGAGGAATCGGAGAGCGAGCGCTCCAGAGCGTGCGTTCAGCACTCTCAGGCGTTGCCACGGCACGGGGGCCGGGAAGCAGTGCTTGCACTAAGCATCCATTAATAACCACCCTGGGAACAGGATCCTGACCTGGATGGATATTTGGCGTGACCCACCACAGTTGTTTCTATGTAAGATGAAGAAAGGCATAATGATTTCCTTGTACTGGGTCGCAGTTGATCCGTGTCTCTAAAAAAATCAAATGTGTGCTAAAAGTCAATGAGAATGTCCCTGATGTTTGGGCTGCACAGCTCTTGGCATACCAGCACTGCATTTGTGGATGCCAAAAACAAAACAACCCCACGCTTCCCTTTTGCCTACTACTAACCTCCAAACAGTGTATAGATTTGTCTTTGTTTGAAGAGCACTCGACAGAAATATCTCCCGGTTTCCCACAGTAGTGTCCCACAAATCAGCATGAAAGTGTCCCACTGGGAAGGCTATTCTCCATCTCACGGGACTTACATGTCACTCTGCCATGTCAAGACTTCCTCAAAGATTAATTTGGATAACAAGTTTCCCCTTTCCATCACAAAATGAGAATAAAGCCACTTCCCCTTCCTTTCAGATCACTGTTAGTGGTGCTGCTTAGGGCAGATGGAGATGCTGTGAAAGGATATGCAGTAGGGACCTGGTGGGCAGCAGAGAGAGGGGCTGAGAGGAAGGAAAAAAATCTCTAGGTAACCATTTTTTATTGTGTGAGGGCATAAGCAAATGGAAGCACAAAAAGAAAGAGACCTCCCTCATATAAGGAAGGAATGTGCAAACACATGGGAGGAAGGGTAGGTGCCCCAATGCTTGAGAGGATGAAATGGAAGTGGCCAGTGGTCACCAGTGCAACACAAGTTGTACTGACAACCAGTCTGGGGTCTTTTTGTGTTTCTCTTGAAAATATTTCACAAATCACACAGAGAGACGTGACCTCTTGCACCAGGGTGATTCCAAGTTGGCTGGTAGCCCTGCAGAGATGTTCCTTTTGCTCACATGCCTGGTCTCCCCTGGCTTTTAGGGCACCCAGAGCATCCCACAAGATGCCCAGCAGCTCTGCCGTGTGTGGGAGGAACAAGTGTTCCCCACCGCTTTGTGTCATTGACCAGCTAAACCTGAGCAAGGGAACAGGGCCTTGGGGCCATGGGCTCACAAGCCAAAGCTTCCTCTTCTCAATCTGTCACCATCCTTGCAAAGTCTCAGGGAGTGGGGTGCACAGGAACCGCAGTGGGTTCGGACTGCACAACAAGCAGATTCACTTCCCCTTCTGTCAGGGTCACCAGTGGTCAGAGGGATGGGGATGGGTGAGGGGGCAACAGGATTGCTCTCTGTGAGTAGGAGCCGTTTGCTGCAGCATCATCTCCAGCAGCATTTCTGTAGGACTGGACCTTGGTCTTTGGCAGGAGCTTGTGTCTGAGGGGTGCACGGAGATGTTTCAGTCTGCAACAGCAGGGCTGGAAGCTCAGCCCTGGCCAAGAGAACCCCAGAGAGATGGGTTCTGCAGCAAGGCTTTTCTCAGGGAGGACCAGTAATTCCCTCCCAGCAGAGAAAAGCTGCATGTGCTGGTCTCCAGGCGCTGTGGTCTCTTGGCCGATCTCAGCAGAAAAGCCTGGATCAGGCACAAGGTGAATTTGATGATGGGGTGAGGCAAGGACAGGATTTTCCTGAGGCTTTAGGGGAGGTTCTTTCACCAGCACAGAGCAGCAGGAAAATCAGTGTTTAGAAAAATAGCTGTGAGGCACTTTGGTGGTATTTTTAGCTCCTTGGCCAAAAAAAAAAAAAAAAAAGCCTTAAATATTAGATCAGTCTCAGTGGGAGACAGGTCCCAGTTTCTCCCAGCTCTTATGCACAACTTCAGCCCAAATAGGAGGCAATAAAAAGGTCAAAAAGGCAAGCCAGTGTGGGGGTGGTCTGCTGCCAGCAGTGTCCCTCTGCCTGCCCCCACTGCCTACAGGCAGGGACACATTGTGTGCAGTGACTCACATCAGCAGCTCCAGCGGAGCGATAAGGGGGTGGCTCAGCCAGTGCCAAGCACCTTCTGTCCCTCTCACCTCTGCCAGACCTCACCCGGCAGCTGAAAGCTTCAATTCAAGCCCCAAGTTGCCCAGGTGCTCTTGTTAATGATTATGTAGCTTCAGAGCCACAGCCATGGCCCTGAGGCCCTGCCATGCTGGGTGCTGCAAGGGGGAAGGCGGGCTCTGCCACACAGGGCTAACAGCCCCTGCTGCCCAGTGCCTGGCACGCTAGGCAAGGCCTCCCAAAAAAGGTGCATGTTCTTGCTCTTTTGTACTAGCAGCTGCAGTCCATAGGTACTGTGGTGCGTGGGACTCTCCAGTCCCAAGCCCACTCTGCCCCTATGAAGGGCTTTGAAGTAACAAACATCCACCCTTGCTACCCCTTCTTTGGCTTGTTTCTTCTTGTTAGCGTGTAGCTATCACCCTTTCAAAACAGATAGCAGACCAGTGGGGTAAATACAGTCATGCCTGCCTGCCCTGGAGAGATCTTTGGTACAAGTGAAGAAAAAGAGAAGGGGGAGGGAGTGACACAGGCTATACCACAGACACCCTGTGTGGCCTTAGGTAAGTCGCTTAAATTTGGCACCCCTTGCATGCCAGCCTCTAAAATAAACTCATTCCCACACCCCCTCACTCCTGGGTTTGGTGTTTTCCACCAGCACAGGGGATGCCCCAAGCCCATCCAGCATCCCAGAGAAGTGCCTCTGCCCCTGCCTCTTCCTTCACCCCGTATAGAGCGAGGTCTGTCCTGCTCCCAGGGTAGATAGCCATGATGTCCTCCAGGTCCCAAGGTTAGTGGGGTGGAAGGGCTGCTTTCCCAGCCTGGGACACCAGCTTTTCCAACCTTTCCCAGCACAGCTGCCGAGGGCTGGGAAGCACAGCTGGAGGGGGGGCACTTTGGGACCAACAGCAAAGCCACACATCCCACCAGGACTCCCTGTTCCTGCATGAGCCCCCCCAAACCCCCAGCCTCCTCTCCTGCTGATGCTGATTCACCCTTTCCCCAGCGTGGGCGTTCTGCTGAGTCAGGGTCAGCCCAGGCTGCCCATAGTGCTGAGTAAAGGTTTGAGGCTGTGGTGGAGGGGCTGTTTTGCTGAGTCACGGTGGAGCAGGGTCCACGTGAGGCTGTTTGTTAAGGGGCGGTTTCCTGCGTGCAGCCCTGGGATTGCAGCTGCTGTTCTTGGCTCCCGTCCTGCTCCTCGGGACCAGTGGAGAAACCTCCAGAAGCAGCCCCAGCTGTCTGCAGCCCCAGGCAGGGGGAGGACACAGCTCCCCTACCCCAGGGGCAGAGAAACACATGGCAACGTTGCAGGGGGGGATGGGGAGGAGGGTCTGCATCTCACTCTCTTTGCAAAACTTGGTTTCCAGCTCCAGCTCCTTCCCTCCCCTGAGGAAGGGGTGCAAGCTGTGGCACAAGGTCTTCCTCGTTGCAGAAGGGCAATGGTCAAATCCCTGTTTTCACAGTTTGTCCTGTCTCGCAGTCAGGGCACGTTTTGTTTTACAGCGCTGAAACAAAGGAGGCAGCACAGACTGAAGCGCTGGCGCAAGTGGGATTTTTACTTGCTAACTGCCCTGCTCCCTTCCACACCTCCCTTTTCCTCCCAAAGCGAATCCCCAGCAGGACAGAGGGTCAATCCCCAAGAAGCACCGAAACTCTCAGGAGCATGGTTGACTCTATGCATCCTCCCCTAAAATTGCAGCCCAGTGTACCTGTAACCTGGAGACCTGCTTCATGCTTTAGGACACTGCCTGACCCTGGATCTCTGGTCACAAAGCAGACATATTTGCTCTATAGGATGCTTGCTCTGTTCTCCCTCCTCCTTCTCCTCCTTCCTCTGTTCCCAGCCTGCCTAGAGCAATGTCCTTGCTCTTATCCATGTGCTGCAGCACACACTTAAACATACATCTATAAAAAGATGTATTGAAAACTGCATTTCCTCCTTTTGCCGTGTTGGGTTGTTTGTGCCTGAGAAATCTGCCTTCACCTCAGTCTCCTGCCACATCAGTCTCCAGGGTTCCCACATGTGGGCTCTACCTGCCTGTAGGACCCTCTCAAAGATTCCTGCAGTGCTAGCCGTCCCCACGGGCACTTCCAGCTCTGGACACTCCCCACCTTCCCTTTCCCACCTGTATCTTTGATTTAGACTTGCCTTGGTTGATGCTGATGGCAGCAAAGCACAGTCAGTTTTTCCAGGGCTGAGCTGTGCCAGGCAATCTCCCTTTGGTAAACATGAATGAACCTACAGGCTATCGCTGTGGGCTCCACACGGCTGACTCCTGTCTTCAGCAAGTCATTTTAAGCACTTATCAAAACTTCTTTCTTTCCAGCCCCCCCTCTCCAGTCATTGCACCGCAAGTCCTGGTTGCTGACTCAGTTTTCCAGGCAGCTGTGTTTTTGCTGTGTCATGGTCTGAAAGAACCCGTTAACCCCTCTGAGTCGACAAAGGCTGTCTTTCACCCAGTGCTGCCATTCCTGCTAAGCAAGCTGAGCCAAACTGTCATCAGACGAAAAGATCATGGTAGAGGGATCCGAAGGAGGTCCAGATGTGTAGACTCTTCGTAGTTAGAAACAATAAGCCAGCCTGGCAGAGATAAGTAAAGTCTACGTATCCTTAACTGAACTACCTTAAAAATCACCGCCACACACCAGAAAGACTGCCAAGCAAAACTATACGTTGGTTTATGTCTAAACTACAGCTACACTGCCTAAGGTGGGATGACCGTTACCAACAGTTTGATGGTGTGAGTCCTGTTACTTTGTATGCACGACTTGATAGACTGTGTCCTTGAAGAAGGACTGGAGTCTGGTAAGGATGGAACTCCCTGCCCCTGCCAGGTTTGCAGGGCAAAGGACTTGCTAAACAGAGTAACGCATATCGGCTAAGGTTTTGTATAAAGACCACATGGGAGGCACTGCTGGGTGTGCTGGCTTTGTGGAGCTACCCCCTGGCACCCATCTCTGTGCAGACACAAAATAAAGCAGTATCTCAACTCAGTGTGTAGATCAGCTTGTGACACACCAGGCACAAACCCTCTTTTTGGACAGCAAAGCTGAGCTGAGCTGCTGGGAGCTGCCTGCAGGAGCCCAGCGTGGGACAGCACTTCCCACACAGCCTCAGGACTTTGTACTCTGTGACTGCCTGTGTAACTAGATGTTTCTGAATGTAAATCTGTTGGCAGAACAGGCTGTAAATGTATAATGAGGAGAAAATCTCCCACTTCCCTATCGCCAATGAAAACATCGACCTGTCAATAACTTTCTGTTGTTGTTAACCATTCATCTAACCCATCTCTTGGCTGTGCATTTTCTCAGGGGCTGGGCTGTGCAGATAGAGGCTTTTAAGCCCAGCAGGAACTATTACAAATATCTTGCCTTGGTTCACCTTCGCTAGAAATCTCCTGAGCGGTTTCACTAGTGCCCATGCACATTGCCTTGCAGGAGCAGGGACAGGACACTTTGAAGCAAAATTTCCTCCTTGCCTGAATGTGGGCTTTCCTCTGCTTTCCTGTGCCCTGCTATGCCCAGAGTGAGCTGCTCATGGGGAACAGTTTGTTTCTTCTGCTAATCATAGAATCATAGAATGGTAGGGTTGGAAGGGACCTCCAGAGATCATCTAGTCCAACCTCCCTGCAGAAGCACGTCCACCTGGATCAGGTCACCTAGGAACATGTCCAGGTGGGTCTTGAAGACCTCCAAGGAAGAGCACACACCTTCTTCTATCTGCATCTGTGTTGACATCCCAAGTTCTCTTCTCAGAAGAGATGGTCCCTGGCAGATTGCTGCAAGGGTGTCATTAACCTCCCCACACCACATAGCAGAAGCACGGCAGAAGCAATACAGGGCAGAGCCTTGGTTGGGGCCAAAACTGCAAAGATGATGACACCCTACTTTCAGTTCTCCTTTCAAGTTGTTGCATGGGCATTTGGGCCTCACAGCTGCTCCACACCAAGTGTCCTTGATCAGCTAGAGATCAGACAGCATACACCAGTTATGGGGCATGGCTTGCTTGCCTGCACCCATGGAAAAGCTCACAGCAGAAGTGAACGGCAGTAGGGACCACATCTCTTACCACCAGCCCAGGACAAGGTCAAGCTCCAAGATCCAGAAGAAGGTACACTGGATCTGTGTCCTGGGGCAGTGTGGTTATGAGCCCAGACTTCTTCCTGAGAAGAAGTATCCTACCTGGAATGGCAGCAACGTGACTAGACACTCTTTCTCTCTTCCCTGAAGGCTCACATCCACCTAGATGAGAAAAGGAGGAGCACCTTTTGCACCTTTAGAGTGCCTCTGAGCATGTAACCTCTCAGAAGAGGGCAGGCAGGCAGGGGACAAAAGCACTGGCCTCAAAGCAACCAGAAAGTCCTTGGAGAGAAACTGGATGCATTACCAGAGCTGCAGAAGAGAGGTGAAAGGAGAGGCAGGGCTTGAGAGTTAGATTTTTCAATATTATTTCATAGAATGAATAACAATATTTATTTATATTATTTGTTTTATATTATTTGTGTTACCTAATAACATGTTACTATAGCATCTGTATTCACCGTGTATAACATTATTTATACTATTTATGTATGCTATTTTTTATATTATTCATAGAAAATTAATAGCATTATTCATTTTCATCTTCTTGCATATTCCATACCTCCCTCCACCAGAACTACAGGTTCAATCTGTGCTCCAGCTTTGTGTCAGAGCAGGACTCACTGAAAAGGACAGATAACATGAGCTTTTAAGGAGCAGTGACAGAGGGAAATGCTCATTTCAGGGCCACTCCAGTGGCAATATGGCATCAGTGTTTTCAGGCAGGACTGGCTCCCATGCGGAGAGAGCCCTCTCTCAGGGGATGCTTGGGGGATTTGTCACACTGGCTTCAGACATTCAGACACCTTGATGTATTTCTTTCGCCTTACAGAGAAACAAGCGAGCCAGCAGCAAGTCGTCTGGTTAACGACTGGGGATGGGGCGGGGGGGGGGCAGGGGGGAGGTGCGGGTAAGAGTGGAACGTGACAGCTTTTGTTAGCATGTACTGGTGCTTTAAAAGACAAAAGCAAGACAGGAAAAGACTGGCTGAGTCAGGGTGGAAGCGCTGAGTAATCCTTCCTGACTGCTGTACCGAATACCAGATGTCTGCCCGAGTGAAAAAACAAAACGGGGAAGCATATTTCCTCCAGGACATCTTCCTAACCCACCACACCAAACCTAGCTGTGCCCAGCTGTAGGTGCAGTGGCAGCGGGGCAGCACCCACCATCAAAGCCCCAGAGCAGAGGACACTGCAGGAGACAGACGGACAGAAGATGCCACAGTCCTTGCTCCCTCCTCCCCAGGCTCTGCCTCCCTGCCAGACCCCTTCACACACAGACAAGGCTGCAGGGCAACAGGGGAATGCATGGTGGCTTTAAGCGCTGTGCTCTGTGGGTTGAGCATAAAATGTGTGCTTTTTCCCAAGTGCAGCTGACCCAAACATCATCCACCATGGCTTGTCCTCCTTCCAGCACAACCACAATTGGAAAAGAAGGGCCTCACTTCATCTATTGGCCACCTCATTGGCCACTTCAACAGGCAAAACAGCAGAGCAGCAGCTACTGGCAGAACCGACTTGTCCAGCTCTCCCAAATCAGAGAAATTATTTGCCTTTGAAGGTCTCTGCATGCTTCCTCAGTTTCCCCCAAGTCTTGTATCCCATCTTTCCAGCTCACCAGCTGCCCCAGCCTTCTGGACACCATAGAATCGTTTCTATTGGAAAGGATCTTTAAGACCATTAAGTCCAAATCTAGGAGCTGGAGTGCTGCTCTCCTCAATTGTCCTGCACGCAGTAGAGTGGTAACAACAGGGGCCAGTGCCCACATAAATCAGACTGGTTTTTTTTCTGTGCACAAAGGAGTGTAGAAAGGATTTCTGTGGCACCAGTGCTGGCAAACCTGTGCTGGCTCCGTGGAAAAAGACAGGTTTTTTTTTTTCCCTCAGTGCCCAGCACTGTGCAAGGGCAATTCTGGTGCTTGTAGAACAGAGCTGATGCATGGATGTACCACAGCAGCCCGTGACAGGTACCTATCCCAAAGTCTCTGCTCTGCTCCCTGCCATGAGGGGGGTCACACTCCTAACCTGTGCAGCTCAGTTCTCCATCCCATGACCCACAGCTATTGTGCTATCTGAAAGGCTCTCTGAAGACATGCAGAGACATGGGAAATACTCACCTGGAGGAGTTCCTGTGTGACCTACTCTAGGTGGTCCTTCTCTGGCAGAGGGGTTGGACTAGATGATCTTTCAAGGTCCCTTCCAGCCTTTGAGATTCTGTGATTCTGTGAAATAAGATGTTTATACCTGAATCATGCTAGAGTTGTTAGCTCCCCAGGGCAAGATGCAGCCAGGACACACACTAGACTGTGGGGAGAGGAGGCTGCCCACCCTGCCCCAGGCACTAGCCCTGTAAAGCTAATCCTTCTTTGTTTGACCCCCCCGCTGCCTCCAGCACAGTGGCTGCATGCAGAACCTCTTGCAGGTTCTGAAAGGGTTACAGGGCCAGACACCCTGGAAAGAGAAGTTGCTGGACACTCTCTAATTTGTGCTTAGCTATCAAGATGCATCAGGTGACTGCCTGCCGGTCCCGTCGGGGGGCTACGGCGGGGCGGGGGGGGAGAGGGCGAGTGCCACGCCGGGCTGGGAAGTAAGCGCCAGTGTTTTGCAAGCAGTTTGTACTCACACTGAGGTCAGCGGTTTGGCTGCTCACGTGGCCTGGCTGTATAAAAGTAGATGCGGGAGCCGAGCAAGCCAGCTCAGAGCTTCACAATCCCGCGAGCAGAAGTGAAGGAGGAGAGCACTGGGAACAACAACAACAGCGAAGCGGAGGAAAGAAGCGCCGTGGGGAAACATGGAAACCTCCCAGAGACACAGCTCCGAAAGGTAAGCGCGGGATGGGAACGGGGCGAATTGTTTTGCCAGAAGGGTATTGTGTTTCTCTCCCTGCTTTTAGGCATGCTGTCCGTGTTTATGCTCTGCGGGGAACGGCATGCTCCTGCTTTCACCTCTGGATGGAGTCTGTCAGTCTTCCTCGCTCCGGACTGCGTTTGGGATGCCAGTGCTCCCTGGGTCCCATACGCAGCTCTCAGGACCACTCTGCTCTCTCTCCTGCCATCCCAGGCTCGGTGCTCCCTGTGTCCCATCTATAGCTCTCAGGACCACTCTGCTCCCTTTCCTGCCATCTCAGGCTCGGTGCTCCCTGTGTCCCATCTACAGCTCTCAGGACCACTCTGCTCTCTCTCCTGCCATCCCAGGCTCCATCCCCCCCCTCTTTTTTTTTTTTCCCCTTTCCTTTGCCCAAGGAGAGTGACAGCACTGACATCTGTTTTGCTGTTTTCTTTTTTTTCCCCAGCATGTCCAAAGACTTGTCCGAACTGTTGAAGGAAGCTACCAAGGAGGTGCATGAGCAGGCGGAGAACACGCCATTCATGAGGAATTTCCAGAAGGGTCAGGTGTCTCTCCAGGAGTTTAAGGTACTTTGTAGCAGCATTGCTCAGGGATGGGATCTCCTCCCCAGGAAATACATGGTCAGCTCAGGCAGTCTGTCTGGGGAATGAGAAGGGGCAGGACAGAGGACAGCACAAGGAAGGAGGTTCTTTTGCTATACAGCTGTCTGGTATCAGCATCTCCTGTGCAAAATGTGCTGTGCATCCAGCTCCAGCACCCTCAGATCTTACGGGCCTCTCTGGTAGGAGGAAGGGGCAGGACTGTGCATATCAGGACGGGCAGCCAATCTGAAATGGGATAGAAAGAGGTCGATAGGATGAATGCAATTGCTTTTGTCTTACTTCATAAATGCCCGCGTGTTAATTATTGACAATGATAGTTAATGGAGACGTGACGATGTGCAGATATCTGAGTGGCTGAAATGCCAAAAAGAAGGAGAATTATAAATGTGGAGGACTCTAAGCAGCTACAGCTAGACATAATGATGAAGCAGTGAGACAGTGAGGACCTGGGATCATCTCTGGCACTAAATTTTGCAACGTTTCGGCTGTCACATGGGTTATAACAGAGCTGAGATTGTGAACAATAATAACTCAGAGGTAGACTGTGTTTGAGCAAGTCATGTCTGCCAGTAACAGGTAGAAGCCTGTTGCTCTTCTGAAGAGGAAAGATGCAAATGTTAGTCTGCACCTAACCTGGCTAGGTACATGATTCCTGGGATCTGAGCCACGAAAGGAAGCCATGAGCAAAAACAAAGCACACACCTGGGCCAGAAATTCCTGGGAGGCTATAGGATGTGACGCATGGGCTTGCAAATAACAGCTAGTGATCCAGCCTGTGGTTTAATTGCTTTGTTGTCAAAGTGTTCCTTGGCAAATACATCCACAGGAGTAGGGAAAAGACTACTTATTTCTGACAGGTCGCATTCAGGATACTTAGTCAAGCAGAAATTTAATCTCAGATGCTGACTTCCTGCTGATAGAAACGTGGCACTGGTTAGGCAACGAACTTTGAGACAGGCTGGCAGTAACGTATAAAAGCCAGGCCTTGAGGAATGCAGCTCAGCTCCTTAGAAGATATTTACGTGCTGTCATGGAGAGCGAGGTGTGACGTGGGTTTTATAGCGTAATGACAGTTTTCCAAAGCCACGTTTCTTAATAAACCACTACCTGCCTCTGACAACAAGCAGTTATATTTCCTTAATTCGTTAGGCAACACTCCTGTGTTTTGTTTCTTTTCCAGTAAGCTGGGTAACAGGTTATTGTTTAAAAACCCTCGATTTTTGTTTACTGTCTTGGCTGACCTATATTTTTCCCCTTGATATGTGACCCCCCAAGACCTGAGCATTTGTTTCCACAACCTAGCCACTGCCCTTGTACTTACCAAAGTCCTTTCTGCTGGCACAGTGGGGAAAAGTTGAAATGGCCGCTCTTTTACTGCCAAACTGATTCCTTTGTGGGAGAGTAAACTGCTTTCTCTCCTGAGAAATAATCCCCTTGCCCAAACTTGACTCACCTATGCTGCAAAGTTTTATCCTTTGCCTCCGATAAGGGATTCCAGTGTGAGGTGGTGTAGGTGTAAATATGAATACAGCCTCTGAAAACAGAACGCCTGAGGAAGGAAAGAACACAGCCAGATTGTCTTACACCACGTGGGGAAGCTGGCAGATAGAAGACAGTATCGCATAGGCTGGGAAAGACAATAACAATGGCTTCAAAATAGGGAGGAGAACACACAGCCTCTCCTCCACAAAGGCATCTTTCAGAGGCAAGGCTGTGCTTCCAGCGCGCTTTTTTTTCCTCTCTGTCTCCTCGGGGCAACTGAGGAGGCAACCCCACTCGCCAGCATGACCGAGGAAAGCAGTGGTGCCTCAGTGACCGGGATGGTGGGATGCCAACGGGACAAACATGTTGAAAACCAAACAGAGTGTGTCATCATCTCGCAGGGCCCCACAAAGGGAAGCCACATCTTGAAACGTTCAGATTTAAACAATGCACCAGAAAATATACCTTTGGGAATACCCTCTCTATTGATGGAGGGAATGAGGAGAATAGACCAGGCATGATTTAACAGTGCTTTGGTTTCCAAGCTGCGAGACCATCAGCTTGAAGGTGAAGGCAGTGACTTCTAAGGGCAGGCAAGACCAATATCTGCTGGGAAGGGGGTTTTAGGTCTGTGTTGCTTGATGCTACCTCAAGCAGAACAGGAAGGGCTAAATGGTGTCTTGCTGCACCTTGCAACTGTGTTTCCCACATGGGAAACCTGCAACATCACAGATGTGTATGAATCATGCTGGGTGTGCTCAAGATTAACTCTTTTGTTAGTAGGATTTCATTCCATTTCATTTCCCCAGACCTGAAGAAGACAGACAGGTACACCTGTAGCTCATCCTCTTCCTTCTCTTTCAGCTGGTTACGGCATCCTTGTACTTCATCTACTCCGCTCTGGAGGAAGAGATTGAACGTAACAAGGACAACCCAGTTTACGCCCCCGTGTATTTTCCGGCGGAGCTGCACCGGAAAGCTGCCCTGGAGAAAGACTTGGAGTACTTCTACGGAAGCAACTGGAGGGAAGAGATCCCGTGTCCCGAGGCCACTTGGAGATACGTTGAGAGGCTCCACTATGTAGGCAAGAACCACCCAGAGCTCCTGGTGGCCCATGCCTACACTCGGTATTTGGGAGACCTGTCTGGGGGGCAAGTGCTGAAAAAAATTGCCCAGAAAGCCCTCCAGCTGCCCAGCACTGGAGAAGGGCTGGCGTTCTTCACCTTCGATGGAGTCTCCAACGCCACCAAGTTCAAGCAGCTCTACCGCTCCCGCATGAATGCCCTCGAGATGGACATAGCCACTAAGAAAAGAGTCTTGGAGGAGGCCAAGAAAGCCTTCCTGCTCAATATACAGGTGAGTAACAATCAGCCAGCCCTGTCTGCCCACACTCTCTCTGAAACAAGGTAATAGCTGCAGGGGAAAAGCAAAGCTGGTATTTCCCCTGTGGAGCTTAGGAGGAGTTGTGGGTTAGGGCAAGCTGATCAGAGTTGGAAGGCTACACCAACCAGTCCAACTTGGCAGCCTAGCAAAAGGCTGGTCTCTGAAAAGCACTTCTCCCTCCCCTAGGGTTATAATTCAATCTCTTCTGAGTGATATTAGTCAGACATGAATGAGGGCTTATACTGAGAGTGGGAATCACCACCTATCTGGATCCACCACAGATCCTCTGTGGATGCTGGCTAGATGCTAGCTAGATGTACAGGTACTTTACTTTCCTTCTCATCAGAAGATGTGCAATAGCCTTCTCCTAAGCTGGAAGCTTCAGGAGGAATGTGTAAAGTGAACAAGGAGCTTGAAAGACATGCCCTTGATCCCACAGACAATGTTCCGTGTGAAAAGTGCCAGGACTGAAGTTTTGTGTCTTCCTCTACTGCCTAAAGTGCCCAGGGCAGGGGCAAAGAGGCCAGTGAAAGAAGAAGAGGAGGCCACATAATGTGACAGTGTTCCCTATTCTCAGGTGTTTGAGGCACTACAGGAGCTGGTGTCTAAGGGCCAGGAGAATGGTCACCTCGTGCAGCCGAAGGCAGAGCTTCGCACGCGGAATGTTAACAAGACATATGAGCACGGTAAGACATTTCTGAGGGCAGGAGTTTAACATTGTCCCTTCTGGTTTTCTTCTCCTCCTTTCCTTTGTTCTTATTTGTACAAACCACTGAGTAATGAGCATGAGGCGTTTGCCCTATCCCTTCTCCAGCCATCAGTAGGTAGCGTGAGGAGAGGCACTGATGTGTACAAAGCTTCCTCTAGACATGACAGAACAAGGATGACAGGTGTGGGGTCCCCAGGAACAGAGTCAATGAGGGAGCTTTAAAAGAAGAGAATCCTCTCCTCCTCTTGGGTTTTAACAAGTGGAAGTTTCATTCACCACATGAGTTTTGATCACAGAGAAAACTGGCCTTGACTTCACAAAAGCAAAGGTAGAGATTTTGGGCCTGGTAGATCAGCACTGATGCTGTGATGATGCCAACAGAAGGTTCTCCCGGACACACAGCCCTATCCAACAGACTATGCCTTTCAGATTAAAGCACCCTCTGGTCATTTTCTTGCCACCCAGCAGTATTTACTGAAAACACTCCTGAAAGCATGTTCATATTGAGTGCTGCTCAGAGTGGTAAAATGTAACCAGCTGTGAAGTGGGAATGTACAGGCTGCCCGTCAGTTTTGCACCACTGAAAAAAACTCCACTCCTGGATCCTGAGCCGGGAGGCAATGCTGCAAGAACAGTCCCTTTCCTCAGAGCCAGGCCTGTAACTGGGTGGGGGGCAGGCTCAGATGTTTACAGAGGGCAGCAGTTTCCCTGATACTGTGTGATTCAACAGCAGAAAAAATCTCTTATGCCCTACCCATTCTGAAACTACAGGGAAACTTTTTCAGTGTGTATTGGGTTGAACCACAGTATTCCCTTGGCGAAGAATCAAAAGCAAACCTCGTCTTGCATGTCTCTTGATAGTAAAGCTTCAAGCAACTTCTTTGGGAAAGGCAGTACGAGTTTCTGTCTGAAACTTTGCTGCTCCTTTCCCAATACACACATAAAAGCAGGATTTTCAGAAAAGTTTGGCGTTGGATGAGGAATCTCATCCTGAATCTGTACTGGGAAAATTATTTGCCTGGAGTGCTAAGGAATACCTGCTCAAGGTCACTAGATGGTTGAGCAATTACGTCAACGAGAAGCAGGAGGCAAAATGCCTTTTAAAATTCTGGCTGAAGTGTTTGTCTGCCTTCTGCACACATCAGGGCTTTAATGGAGCTGTAAGGTGACAAGGGAAGAAGCTAGTACTTATGTACAGGCAGAGGAGCTGTAAGCCTTTGTGCTTCCCCAGTCGAGTCTGCTGCTTCCCTGTTTCCCCTATAGGAGAGCAGAACCCTGCTGCTGTTTCCCTCAGCCAGCTGGTTTCTGAGCTTCCTCCTTCCGCCCTTGACACCTACAGCAGGCTCCGCTCTGGCATTGGGAAGTGTGGCATACCAGCAGCTTCTTGCCTCAACCTATTCTCACCACTATTTCTTTCTTTTGTTCTTCTCCCCGTTTGATCCAGGTCGAGTGCCCGGGAAAGAAAGTGAGAGGACAAAGAGCAGAGGCACAGACATGATGCCTGCCACTCCACTGGTGCGGTGGATCCTGGCCCTCAGCTTCCTAGCCATGACAGTTGCCGTGGGCTTATTTGCCATGTGAAAGAGCAGGACCTTCACCTTCTCTTCGTGCCTTCCCTCACTCTGAACTAATCTACCTTCCCCAGTCCTTGTGAGAGAAATTCTCCATTGACTGGGTACTGTGATCTTGGCTCTGCCACTAATATTAGGAGACTTTTCTCCCCAGAAATGAAAGAAAAGTGCTTTAAGGGAGTTCAGGCAAAGTCTCTCTCGTGCTTGGTGTGAGATCTCCTCAGAGACTAACTTTATCACCAAAAACTAAGGGTAGAAAAGGCTAAAAACAATGGCCAAGGATTGTCGTTGCTTTACTGAGCACCTGCAAAAATCCTACAGGATCAGAAACGCAGCTTTGAGACCTCTCTCTCCTCAGAAATACGGAGCTCCCCGGAGCTGTGGTTGCTCACTTATTTTTTTATACCGCTACATAACACTGTGATCACTTTTATTTTTTTCCCCTCTGTGGAGCCACACGGCTCCTGTGGGTTACAGACTGTTTTATATGACACTAGAGTAGTTCTTTGTTAATTCTTTGTCCAATCATTTTCGGTTTTTACAAAGCAGAAGACGGTTGTTGAAGATACAGTGTCATCCTCTTGTCTGGTTGTGTAATTTATACGCATAATAAACTTCAATGTAAAGTCTTCAGGCCTGCTGTTTCCTATTATTAATGCCTTACCTGGGGAGAAAGGAGATGTCTTTCCTCCTCCCAGTTTTATGTCTTTTGGAGCTGCTGCCTCCACAGACATGACAGCTGACAAAAGCGGGAGCTATCGCCAGAGCCAGACTCTGCTCCCACTCGGTGCTAACAATAACCTGTTACAAGCTGGGGCAGGTTTCTTCAGCTCCTACACGCTGCTCTCTTTCTGGAAATGGCACAAAATTCCGTGAGCCTGCAAAGTCTTTTTCAAGGGCAGAAGCTGTTCATAACAGCTGGTTGCTTTTCTGTTAAGCAAAAGGTGACAGGGCCCTCAGCCAGACAGGAGCAAGATAAGGGCTCCATTACTGGAATCACAGAATCACTTTGGTTGGAAAAGACCTTTAAGGTCATTGAGTTCAACCGATCACCTCACACTGCCAAGCTCACCACTAAACCATGTCCCTCAGCACCTCATCTATGTGTCTTTCAAACATCTCCAGGGATGGGGACTCCAACACCTCCCTGGGCAGCCTGTGCCAGTGCTTGACAACTGTCTCAGTGAAAAGTTCTTCCTCATCTCCAATCTAAACCTTCCCTGGTGCAACCTGAGGCCATTTCCTCTTGTCTTGTCATTCATTACTGGGGAGAAGATACCAATCCCCACCTCACTGCAGCCTCCTTTCAGGTAATTGTAGAGAGTGATCATGTCTCCCCTCAGCCTCCTTCACGCTTAACACTCCCAGCTCCCTCAGCAGCTTTCTCTCCAGACCCTTCCCCAGCTTTGTTGCCTGTCTGTGGACACTCTCCAGCACATCAGTGTCTTTCTTGCAGTGAGGGGCCCGAAGCTGAACACAGCACTCGAGGTGTGGCCTGCTTATCAGGCTGCCTCTGAGAAAACTTCAGCATGAATCAGTAAAGCAAGTACATTTTCATCACCCAGAAATGAAATGCACACTAGGTGATGATCCTACCAGGTAGCAAAATGGGAGACATCAAGCGTACAACTGCATGCCTTCACTCAGGTAACAAGGCAGCCTAACTCCCTCCCAGGACTCTGCACACACGTGGCATTGCTAAGGGCACTCCAAACACATGGCACTACTGAGGCAGACAGTTTGCTTTCCTCCTCACTTGCCGAGGCAGGTTTGGAGGGCTGGCTTTGTGGCCACAAGTCCGATCTGCTTCAGAGGGGCTTTTAACACAGGAGTCACTGCAGGAGAGGCTGCAGTTCAGGTATGGCACAGGCGCTATTACTGCAGAGTCCTTTCCTCTCTTTCTACCAGAAAGCCTCTCTGGTTAACCTGTCTCCATGATGCTGCCTGTTGTGGCTGTGACCTTAATTGCAAAGACACCCTTTTCTACCGATCCAAACAACCAGAACTGAACCTGCTCAAAGAACAAGAATCAGAAGGCAGGTACTGCTGTGAATAAGCAGTGGGAAAAAGGGACTATTGTTATTTTCGGGCTCTTATCTACCCTACATCCTTTCCAAAATTCATAGAATCATAAAATGGTAGGGTTGGAAGGGACCTTTAGAGATCGTCTAGTCCAATCCCCCTGCAGAAGCAGGTTCACCTATATCAGGTCCCATAGGAATGCAACCAGGTGGGTTTGAAGACCTCCAAGGAAGGAGACTCCACACCCTCCCTGGGCAGCCTGTGCCAGGGCTCCAGCACACTCACAGTAAAAATTCCCGTTAATACTGCTCTATTTGGACCCATTTGGCAATCCCTGGTAGAAAAAAAAATAGACAATTCATAAAAAAGATAGATGTTTGAAAAGCAGAGTTTATAGCTATTCAAATACAAGAACTTATTGACTCAAATTTATATTGTTCCACCTATTCAGTCCTCCTGACCCGCCTCATCTAAGTCATGTTCATTCAACCATGCTGAATAACTAAATATCCCAGACGTCCCAGCAAAGGCCCGTGAGCTCAGAAATGCACTCTGCTATCCACTCCCCACTGCCCGGAGATCAGAATTGTGACCTCCAAGTTAGGAAAAGTTTTAGAACATCTTTCTTAAGAGGAAAGGCTGCAGGAGCTGGGGCTGTTTAGCCTGGCAAAGAGACGACTGAGGAAGGACCTCATTAGCATCCTGAAGTACCTAAAGGGTGGGCGTCAGGAGGGTGGGGTGACACTATTTTTCTCTTGTGTCCGGTGACAGGACAAGGAGTTAATGGACATAAGCTGGAACACACAAAGTTCCACTGAAACACAAGGCAAAAGGTGTTCAAGTGAGGGAGCCCTGGCACAGGCTGCCCAGGGCGGGTGTGGAGACTCCTGCTCTGAAGATCTTCAAACCCACCTGATTGCATCCCTTTGCGACCTGATCTAGGTGGACCTGCTTCTGCAGGGGGGTTGGACTAGATGATCTCTAAAGGTCCCTTCCAACCCCTGCCATTCTGTGATTCCCAGGGTGTGGAGTCTCCTGCTTTGGAGGTTTCCAAACCCGTCTGGGCACGTTCCTGTGTGACCTGATGGAGGGGAACCTGCTTTAGCAGGGGCTTGGGCTGGATGATCTCTAGAGGCCCCTTCCAGCCCCTGCCGCTCTGTGAGAGCTGGACTCAGACTGGCATCAGTCTTCCTCTGCTCACGGCAGAAGAGCTGCGGTGCCGAGCGATACTCAGCACACCGAAAGACTCCAGACTGAGCCTAAACAAGCCTTCAGAGGTGAAGACTTTATCTTTGCTTGCACTGGTCTATGACCCTCACGAGTCGCCCGAGGCGGCAGCAAGTCCGTGTACGAGTCGGCGGCAAACCCAGCGCTTGTCCACTGCCGCCCCCGCGGAGCACGGCCACACCGCCTGCCCGCCATTGCCACACGGGATGGCCCACCACATCCGGGGGGGGGAGGAGGGGGGGTTCTCCCTCCCCTGCCACCTCTCCAAGCCTTGCACCGACGAGCTCCAGCCGGCCCCTCATGAGTAATCTGCGTTAATAATGAGAGCCATCGCCTCCGTCTCTGCCCGCGGCGGCCTCGCCACAGCGCCAGCTTTAGGGGCGGGGAAGGGAGAAAAACCGCGCTCCACCCCCCCCCGCCCGCCGTGGTTTCACCCGCTCCCCTCCGCGTCACCGCCACAAGGAGCCAGCCCGCTGTTGCTTCCCCGCCCTTCTCCCCCAGATTTCGCGCCAAACCGCGCCCGGCCGGCAGGGGGCGGGCTGCCGGGGCCCAATCAGCGGCGGCGCTCTGCGGGCGGACCAATGGGAGCGCGCGGCGGCGCCAGGCCCCCCCCCCCCCCCCCGCAGCGGTTCGGCTTCCGGCGCGCGCTGCTTTTCCCGCGAAAAAGCGCTGCTGGCGGTGGGTCTGTGCGTGCGGCTGGGTGCGGGGAGTCGCTGGGGAGGAAGAGGATGGGGGCTGCCCTTGGGGCATTCGTGGGGAACGGAAAGGAGGGGAATAGCCGAGCCGGGGGCGTCCCCTGGGGTATTGGATGGGGGAAGGAGGACGGGGGCAGCGCGGCTGGCGTGGCTGGGGGCATCCCGTGGGGCACGCGGGGCCGGGAGGAGGAGGATGGGAGCATCGGGAGGGGCAGGATCCGAGGCGAGGGGGTGTTTTGGGGAGGGAGAGCGGGCGGGCAGGGGTGGGAGTAGGTGGCCTGGGGGTGACCGTGTGTCTCCGGCCGCCCCGCAACGCAGGGAAGCAACAGCAACAGCAGCCGCCACCATGTCTGGCTTCGACGACCCCGGCATTTACTACAGTGACAGTTTTGGGGGAGATGCGTCGGTGGACGAAGGGCAGATTCGGAAGTCGCAGCTGCAGAAGCGGTTCAAGGAGTTCCTGCGTCAGTACCGGGTGGGCACGGATCGGACAGGCTTCACTTTCAAATACAGGTACTCCTGTGACCCCTTTTCTCCTTCCATGCCTTTACCCGCTCCTCTTTGTACAACCAGCCTGCTGTTGGCCTTCCTGCTGCTCTGCACACTCCAGATATACATCAGCACGTCAGCTTTTCTCCGCACACAGACCGCAGAGGTCTCTTTGTCAGTATAAAAAACGTTGTTCCCGTTTCACTTTATAGGAACGCTGAGGTCTGGTGTTATGAAAAATTTTTAGGCAGCCAACTAGTGTCATAGGTACCAATCGAGTGATCCACACTGCCAAGCAAGCACCTAGTTCTGAAATTCAAGGTCTAGAGCTTTCTGAAGCTTTTTTTCTGTAGCATTAAAGTCTATGCAGCACTGTCCATGTGTGCCTTGAGGCTATGAAGCTCCCTTGGCCATCCCTTTGCTTATGCAGCTTGGAGACACAGCTGTGAGAGAACAGGGAATTATATCATGCAAGGGCTGGGACAGTCTTTTTACCTTTCATCTCTGGATTTCCTGCACCTGGTCTTTTTTAAAAGAGAATGATTGCTTTAAAAGTATGTTATAACTTCTTTCTTTTAAATAATATTTGAGGTATAATGGGTATTATGCTGCATAGAAGTTTTCTATTTGCATGTCTGGTTGTGTATGCTTTACAGTATAGAATCATTTCAGCTAGAAG
>WBNH01002744.1:314-16091 GCA_013401255.1 Urocolius indicus
TGAAGCTGGAACACAAAAAGTTCCACTTAAATATAAAAAAACCCTATTTTACTGTGAGGGTGAAGGAGAAGTGGAACAGGCTGCCCAGAGGAGTTATGGAGGTCTTCAGGACCCACCTGGACATGTTCCTATGCCACCTGATCTAGGTGAACCTGCTTCTGCAGGGGAGTTGGACTAGATGATCTCTAAAGGTCCCTTCCAATCATAGCGCTCTATGATTCTATGATCTTGCAGTGTTTTGTTAGCTGATGGTATCCTGACTGGTGGGCATCTGGTGCACAGAAAGTTCTGGAGATTTACCTATTTATTTATTTATTTATTTATTTATTTATAAATAAATTTTGGTTTTTAACTGGAAAGGACAAGCAGCAGTTTTTTAACCTTACTCAAACCAAGAAAGATTCAGAGACAAGTTCAGAAGTACAAAAATCACTTAGAAACACCTACTGAATTGAACCACTGATTGAGTTATTCTCAGAAGCTGTAGACTCAAATATCTGAATTACCTATAAAACAGGTTGGTCATTATTTATTTATCTTTGGAATATTTGTTTTCCTATATTTTTGGCTTTAAGTTCAAAATGAAATGCTGTCCTGAACCTAAAGGCCTTATTTCTAGCGGCAAAAAACTTTCCAGTAGCAACAGAACTTTAAAAAAATCTACAAGAGTCTTATTGATGGTTGTTTTTGTTTGTTTTTTTTTTCCCTCTGTGCCCCTTCTGTCTTTCAATGCCCTACAGAGAGAGGGGATACACAGGGTAATCTGAATTGTTGTCACAAGAAAATTTCAATAAAAAGAAATATTAATGTATTTGGAAAGAAGATGTGTCCTTATGCTATTTTCATGATAACATCAAGAGTCTTCTCTTTCTTGAAAGCAGGCTGGAGGCTCTTGGTTTTTAGCACTGAATTAACCCACAACATTATCAATACATGCAGTAGGAACATATGGCAGTTATGAGACTGAAATGTGAGAAGTCCAGGTTGCTTTATGATACGTTTTCACATTCTTCTCTGTTGAAATTGACTGGTTTCATGTCCTGTTTTAGGAACCAGTGAACAATATTAAATGCTATGTAGTACTGTGGGATCTATGACATAACGGTTTCCCATTACTGAGATCTTCTCCACTTGCAGTAAAATCACCTTAGTGACAGACTCAAAGGACAGCTGCAGAGAGGATCGTCTTAGAAGCTTAGTAACATAAAATCTTGTCTTGCACTAAAAAGTGAAGGTTCAAAGTTGATTGGTGCTCATTTGACTTCTATCAGCATAGTAAATATTGAGGCAAATATATATAAGTTGTCTATCAATAAATGAAGATTGGAGATGAGGTAGAAATTCCTAACCTACCTTAGGGCAGCCAGATTTGGCAACAACATTCCCTTTAAAATGAGTGAAAATATTTCCATCTCTAAACTCCACCTTAACAGAGGCCTTGTCAGGTAGGTTACCTTGGTGGAGACTAGACTTGATAATTAAATTAATGTTTTCTATTACCATGCTTCTATCACTTACAGAAAAAATATAATGACGAGATAAAAACTTAGTTGGATTTTTTGACTCATTCTTTGGTAATTAACAATAACTTCTGAATACTACAAAAGATTGAATTCTGACAGCGTGTATGTGTTTCTGAAATTTAGGTACTGAGATGTGATTTTGCAAATGGAAATGAATTAATTTTTTGACTGTTTACTAATCATTGCAATTGTAGATGCAATAATTAGGTCATTAGATAATGAAATCTGAATAGATAATTAAACCTCCTATCTTCCTATAATTCCATTTCAACACACTTTATCATTAAAAAAAGAATGAGCATTAATGTGATGGATTAATTACAAAAATGTCATATCACAGGTGTTTAGCAGGTGTACATGTATTTTGAAGGAAAAAAAAGACACGCTCTTGCATAATATTAAAATACTTCTAAAACAGATCCAACAGAGGATTAATCCCCTCCTTAAAAACTAAATGTATAATTGTTCTATTTAATCTCAAAATGAGTAGGGACCTCTAGGCCCACAACATGGATTGGAATTAGCTTCTGTGCCTGTTCTACATTTTTATCTGTATTTCTTAACCTGTGATAGAAACAATTTCAGATCCTCGACTAACAGCAGCCTGACTTGGAAACAGAATTAAATCTGTAATATAATAGAAAGCTGATTAGAATTTCCCCTTTGATTTTTCTTATATTTACTGACTTGTGAAATATACTATAATCCCATTGATGTACCAGAGAACTACTCAATATGATAAATGCAGTGTTTTACATTTGTGCTGTGAAAGTTCACCACAAAATCTCAAGTGATTACAGCTAAATAATAATTTAAAAAGGAGAAAAAAATCCAACATGACAAACTACTCCTGCCTTCATTAATTTTACAGTTTTTCTGCAATGTTTTTCATCACATGGTTTCAAACTGTTTATGAGGAATCTGCTGATGGCATCGAAGAGCAAGTACTGTCTGTTGCAATATTCAAATCTATTCCTACTAATTACTGATAAATAGCAGAGACTTTCACTTATTAACATTAACCTGATATAAACTTTTCTTAAGATATAATGGGTGTATAAATTGCTTGTGTGTTTAAGCCTAGATGATGGTTGATAGATTGACTCCTTCCTAGTGGACACATCTTTTACATTCCCTATAGATTGCAGCAAACTGTACAGGAGACTTTTTCCATTTATCTGTGGCTCTGAATACAAGCAGCACATTATATTCCAAGTAAATGAATGGGAGAGTTGCACTTGATTGATGGAACAATGGGCTAATTTTAATAGCAGTAGATCTATGCCCCTTATGTGTTCATGACACAGCACCTGCCACTAAGGACTGCTTTGTTCTCCATTTCATTTGGAGAAGATTTAGACATGAAATAGCAAACTCAGATTTTCTTGTGTGGTCCAAAACCTGTGCAAAATATTAATATTTTGTTGATTACTTCTGAGTGTATGCTCTGAGTGAACATCTCTCAAAAAAGTCTCAAAAAAACTCTTCCCATTTTGCACTAATTAACATTCATATGCAAAGAGGCGGTGTATCTTAGCATCATATATTCTCTGCAATAAGCAGAGATGTAATGTTATAGTTGTGGAATAGTTAACACAGGAATAGTCAAGGTAGTCATTAGGGACCATGGGCTGTGTGGGAAAGCATCCCGTAGGAGCCTTTTAATGCTTAAGATCAATTGGTGGTGAAAGAAGGTCACAGTAGCTTTAGGAAAACAAGCTAACATCAACAGCAGGCCATTTCAGAAAGTAAAATAGATAACAGCTTTTTGCTAAATATACTCATTCTGTACAAGGAAAATTTGATCCAGGGAAATTTTCCTACCATTTGCCTGAATCAAAACCTGTTAGAGGCCTATTTTTTGGTACTGGTTATCCAGAAAAATGTAAGAATCTTACAAAGCAAAAGTATCATGACTTGAAATAGCCTGGTTCAAACCACTTGTTTTCAGGCATGTTGGTTAGATGTGTGGGATAATGAAGGACAAAATAAGTATTGTTTCTTTACAGGTTTTTTCTTTAAAAAATTAGAGTTTAACTTTTGCACCTGAAACTGATCGTATTTTAAGTTTCAATTCTAAATTGTCACTGTTCACTGATGAAGGAGCAGCTAATTTAATTCTTGTATTAGATTGTTCTATCTTTCCAGATTTATCTTTTATAAAAAGATAAATATTACTGTTACTGCTAATTTGATAATTTTCCAGTCCTTGTCCCTTTATATGCATATCCAGATAAAAAAATGTACTGCCTTACATTTCCTCTTTCTGGATGCAACAAGCTGATCCTATTCTTTCTAGTTGGACTAAATTTCCAAAAAGTGAGAAGCCTTTTGTTTCAGAGAACCTGAGATACTTAACACCATGGGAACGGGAAATAAAAGTGCGTGAACAATTACTACAGTTCCTCAGTTTGCCCCTCATCTCCATCAGTGTTCTGTACAAATATTAATAGACGATAGTTAAATTGTTTAGCTTTTGTTTGTTTTTTTTTCTTTTTTTTTTTTTCACCTTTAGTATTTGGGACGACAAAACAGGTGTTTTTTGAGTCAAGTTCAGAAACGGTGCCATATGTTTCTGAGAACATCCATTTTGAAATAATCAAGACTTAGAAATCACAAAGTCATATTACAAAATACCTAAAAGCTGGAGTTTCACTTGATCTGCTTTTTCTGTTACAAGTCTTTGAGAAAAGTGAAAACCAAAAAACCGAACTGGGTACAGACTGGTACATTTTTTATCTCCTTTGTGCCATTGGCCTTCTTGGCCACGAGGGCACATTGCTGGCTTATGTTTAGTTTATTATCAACCAGCGCTCCCAGGTATCTCTCTGCAGAGCTGCTTTCCAGCAGTTCAACCCCCAGCCTGTACTGGTGTATGGGATTGTTCCTTTCAAGATGCAGGACTCTGCACTTGTCCTTGTTGAATCTCATGAGGTTCCTCTCTTCCCAACTCTCAAGTCAGTCAAGATCCTGCTGAATGGCAGCCAAGTCTTCTGAGGAATCAGCCAGTCCTCCCAGTTTGGTGTCACCAGCCAGCTTGCTGAGGCTACACTCTGTCCCCTCATCCAGGTTACTGATGAAGANTGTAGCCTGCACAGTCAGAAAGAGCCAGGAGAGTAGTTTTATCTCTCACAGATGTTACTATTTATTTTCATCTCTGCCTCATGGTTAAGGACAAATCACCTTTGGCTATCAAACTAGCTATCCAAGATCTTTGAATCAGTGAGCAAATATTGTCCTGGGGCAGAATATTAAAGGAAGTTTTAAATTTAAAGGAAGATTTCCAGATGTGCTTCTGGCTCTGTCTCTGTGCTGGTTTATATGACATCAGGTGAATCAGATTTCATTTAAGTCAACCGTTCAAAATACTCTATGCTGGAAATCTGATTCCATGAAAAAGAGAGATTTTCTTAAGTTTTGAGCAGAGATGTCATTATAAGAGGATAATAAGCTGCCATCCTTCAGATTTCTTTTTTCTCTCTCCCCTTTGATACCCTTCAAATGGTGATATATGGGTCTTGCAGCACGTTAATTATGAACACCCATTCCCTTAGATCCAAAGTGCCATGTTATAAGTTGGACTATCTTCTTTTTCATAATGTAACTGGCATTAGAATTGTCAAATAATTATTCAAGGCAAAAAGGACACAAATATTATAAAGCCACCTCAATACCAGTAGTTACTAACTGAAATAATTAGGCCTTGCATTATCAAAAACCTAACAGTGTGAGCTTGAGTGCAAGCTATCGAAAGATTTCTGCCAGTGTAAGAAACTCTTTTATAACACTTTCTTTTCTCTGTTTGCTTCTTTCTCCATCCCTTTGATTTACTCATTCAACTCATTCTAAGCTTTTTGTGAAAAATGACACATGAGGAGAGCTATTAAAATATTTTAACTTTTGCTGGTTTTTGCTCATACGATACCTGTCAAGAAATCTGAAGTCAGTGTCCATCACTGTCAAGATCGCTTTTACAGTATCAAAAGTGTATTTTTTAACTGTCCAGCGAAAAAACATGGTCTATTTCCAGTGATGAAGACTTCACATTCTCTCTGGATATTCTCTTTCAGTGCTTGATCATCTTCACAGTATAAAAGGGTTTTGTGACTGTTGGACAGAACTTAATGCATTTTAGTTTGTGCCCATTGCCTATTGTCTTGTCACTGGGCATTATTGAAAGGACATCCTTCTTCCTGGTATTTATATGTATTGAACAGATCGTCCCTTAGCTTTCTCTTCTTTAGCGTAAACAATCTTAAAGCATACCAGAACATGATTAATCTTCCCTGTGGCAAAAGCACTGTGGTGGATCATGTTCAGCTTGGCATCAACCAAGACCCTAGGTCATTTTCCAGCTGAGAGGGCTCCCTTAGCCCATCTTTCTCCAGAACAGCACACTGGAGAAATCTAGCCCTGTAGAATAGCCATTGGGCAACAGCTGTCCACAAAAATTTTACACCATGTGTTTTTGTGCAACCTTTCCTTTGTGTGGAAAGCCAACAGAATTTACCTAATTTTAACCTAAAAATAAGGAAATGGTTTTCTTCTAATGAGTTAGAAGACTGATGTAGCTGTGGAGGTAAGTGTTGCCTATCAGAAAAACCTTAACAGGAATGGTGCTTTATAAAAAGTGGAAGCTCTACTAACAGTCTTTTACACATATAAGTGGTTGTGTCTTGTTTACCTGAGGAGAGGAAAACATGAGTGTAAGATTCTGAAAAAAAGAGGAAAAAATCATTTTGAGCTTTCTGACAGAATCATAGAATCGTAGAATGATAGGGGTTGGAAGGGACCTTTACAGATCATCTGGTCCAAAGCTTAAAGTTAAACTGGAAGATGTTGTGAGAATCATCACACTCACACAGAGAAATATTAGTTGTGATGCTGATGGCATTTGCATAAGATAGTCATGCTTGTTGCACCCAGAAAGATGTGTACATGTGATATTTTAAAAATGAAATACATCTTTTGCTCAGATTGTGCCACACTTGCACTACATTCAGGAAATTGTTTTGTATTAGGCAGGCTTCAAAACAATGTTCTTGTGCTCAAGCTCACCTAATAGCTTCCACAAGCTTCCTTTGACTGGAGGAGGATTTTAGTATATTTTCCTAAAAGACATGCAAATGCAATGGGATAATAATAATTAAAAAAGTTACTGTCTCTGACTCTGCAGCCTGACTGTGTCATGGCAGATAATAAGGATGGAAATTTTAAGCCTAATCTCTGATAATCAACACAATCATGGATGATCTGGTGATATTTTCTGGTGGTGGGGAAAAAAAAGTAAACTGAAATGAGCTGCACAAAGTAGTTGCAGGCAAAAACCTGTTAGATAAAATTTCATGTATATGACAGTAAAGCCATGCAAGTCTGAGAAGCACAAGGCTAACATCAGAAATCACTACAGAGTGATGAGTTATTGATGAAGAATGAGATATTGGAGCTATGACAGTTGCTGGAAGGAAATTAGTCTGCTCAGTAAAAAAAAAAAAAAAAAAAAAAAAAAAAAAAAAAAAAAAAAAAAAAAAAAAAAAAAAAAAGTGGAATCAATGGGAAAGACAGAAAAGAAGGAAATCATGCAGGTGTTTAAATCTACCATATGCCCAGATCTTGAATATTTTGAGCCACTCCAGTTACTACAACCTCAAAAAGAATGTACTATGGCAGAAAAAGATGAAGAAAATGGCAAAAACCATGATCAAAAGTATAGAGGAGCTAAATAGATTTAGACTATTCAGCCTGGAGAAAGTATTAGATGGATGGTGTCATTTGTAGACCATAGTCTATAGTTTTGAAGTTTTGAAGTGGGCTATTTAAAATTATAACTATCCTCCCTAATCTTACACTTATGAAGATATGATTATCTTTAGGTATTGCTAAGGAATAAAGACTTCAGGCCTCACTTTAGAACAGAAAATTTGATTATACATTCACAATCATATAAATGAAGCAAGGTAATGTGGCTGTTTTTCTGAAATATCTGATCTAAGAGGCCCTGGGCAAAGCAAAGTTTGTATTTTTATCCTTAATTGTTAAAAAAGAAGCCACAAAAACCAATGCATAAAAGATATTATAGTCTTGAATTAATTTAAACTCATTTGTAGATGAACTGTTAGCCTGGGCTAACAACTATTAAAACCAATAGGAGCCATCTTGTGTATTCTATTTGTGTTTACTTGAAAATATGTAATTAATATTCTTTTCTGAATGGAGGTCTTCTGCCAAAAATCAGGCTACAATAATTGCTTTGAAAATATCTAAATAACTTGAAATGTTTCCCAATTTCAGGTAGCAGAACTATGAGATTTTAATGGGAAAATATCTTCCCTTCCCTTCCCTTCCCTNATGTTTTAAAGGACTATACTTATTTTATTGCAATTTTTGAGGAAGCTGAATTGTATATTAGAGGTATTGTTTTATACTTGCTCTCTCTACATGTTACACATGAACGTAGCTTGTATGCCAGCTGGTGTATAAAACCTGGAAAAAAAGAGACAAGAACCCAGAAAGAGAAGAATACGGTTAACATCTCATGGAATAACAATGAAAGAGACTTGTGATTCCTACATCTATTATATCTGTGTGCATTCTTTGATATGTGAAACTCGCTCCCCAATTTCCCATGGGGCAAAGGGGACCTCATTCTAATCAGTAGCTTGCAATAGTGAGTGTATTTTCAACAAGATAGAAAGGTACATAGGTTCTGGATGTACTCTTACTCAGGAGTAGACATAACTTGGGTAATAAAAATCTCCACAGCAAAGACCCATCTAGGACACTTGGCTGAATATTGCAGCTGGGGAGATGAGAGATGGAGCTTGGTGAGAGTGGTCAACAGGAGCAGATGGTGGACAGGTTGGCACATCTTCAGCTTAAGTGAAAGCTTTCCACTTGCAGGATATATGACAGCCTTGAGACACAGTAAATTATCATGACATGTTGTTACAGAAATGGGAAGCTAGTAACAGTCTTTGCATAGTCCTCAGGGAAATGTGAAGAAAACTTGGACAAGCTTTAGGTCTGACTTGGGAAAGCAGTAATTATCATACATGTTTATTCTATTGTAGTATTTGCCCTGCTTTATTGTTGTAGTGTGGGTTGTTTAGCTATTCTAGTCATTATTTGGAAGTGGAAAGGATTAACCAATAGTTAACCTAAACAGTTTTGTTTACATTAACAGAATGAAACAGTTTTGTTTAGTTCAACTTTCCTCTACTTCTTGCCATCTTGCTCTCATCACTGTCTCATCCAGAAAGTGAAGTGTATGAGCAAACACACACATGTAAACACAGCTAAATCTTCTATCCTTGAGTATGCATTGACACTTAGTGTAAACTTAAGTTAAAATCAAAATGTCTTAAATATAAAAAGATTAATATAAAAAGATTTGCAAGTTTCTACTCTTTTAACTTTTGCAATAGCTGAAATAACTGAATTTTCCATCAAGTCAAAACTATGTATGACATTTGTCTCTAGAGGATACAGTACTAGGTCAGGGCATGTGTCAACTCACATGAATAAAAATCTAGTATAATCAGAAAAAAAACCCCAAACCCAAATCTATGAAGCTCTTCTGAGGCTTTTCCAGAACTATTTCTCAGACTTGTTGGCATAGTCTTTTTGCACATGTTGCTTTTCAGTTAGTAATTGTTGAGGCTTTCCTGGATTTCTGGATTATTAATATGAGTGAAAAACATATTAAAACTTAATTAAAAGGTTGTGAGGAACTGCAACCCTAAATGCTAATCACAGGATCTAAATCATTGATTTTCTCAGTCACAGGTTACAGGGAGTTGGACTAGGTGATCTTATGAGGTCCCTTCCAACCCTTAACATTCTGTGATTCTGTGATTCTGCAAATCTGTGATTAAAAGTGAGTCACTTCAGAGCAATCTCAGAAATTGTGTTATCCCCATCCTTTGAAGATTTCATCCCCCAATGAGGGAAAGATCTGGGCATCCTGAACTGACTCCAAGGCTGACCATTCTTAAGGCAGGAGGTTTTGGACCAGAGGTCCCCTCTAGTCACAGTGATGGTGTGATAATACAGTAGTTATTGCTAGGTTATGCTGCTTCTATATTGAGAAAAACTTTACAGGTGACTTGAAATGTTTTGAAATTAGGCTTCTGCAGCATTAGCCAGATTTGGACATTTATATGCTTCGTCAACGTTACTAAAGGTATTGACTCAACACTAAAAACTGGACCCTGGCTTAAAATGATTATATTTGAAAGCACCAAATGCCTTGTAGTAGACATTCTGCATCAAAAAATGTTGAAAATGTGTCTCGCATTCAAAATCTACTCAGAAACATTTTAAAACCTGATGTTTCTGAATCTTAAAAAATATGTTGCTGACATCTCCTCTACAGGCAGTAAGCTCCATTTTTGCAAATGATGGAGACTCAGTAGTTCTGGGTTGAGATCTGCTCAATTTTGAGGTCCATTGCCTTTTTCACTTCAATAATCCTTTTTCCTCAGATAAAAGGCAATTTAACTTTGTTAAGAAATTAGTAAACATAGTGATCCACTAAATCAACTTTCTGAGCTAGCCATCAGGGAAAAAAAATACAATCCTAGTAAATAAATAAGATTTAAATAAAATGTAATGCATGCTTATTTTGAATAAGTGATTTGTGTACAGAATTTGAATACAAATACTATGCATGTTAGTATTTTTACTCTGTACCTATCAGCATAATCTGATGTCTGTTTCCCAAAGGAGTTAAAAATGTCAGAGTATAAAAAGGGAGACAATATGTTAAGTGTAAAAAGACTTAGACTGCAATAGGCACTATCCATTACTGTCATGTAGAGAAGGTAATATGACTTGAAGATTCACAAATCTCTAAAGCAGACTTTTCAGCCACCCATTTGGTTTGTGTGCTTACAGAAGACTTTATCTGATTCTGGCAGATCTTCCTGACTTATGTTTATTTACATCAGACTGGTGAAATCAGTGCATAGCAGGACGTCCTCTGCATGAGTATGCATGAATTGAGAACAGTAAGCATTCTTCCATCAGTTTTGTAAAGTAACTTTAATGCTATTTGCTGCACATTATGAAAAGATAAACAGTAGTAGCAGCAGCAGCAAGTATCTTCAAAAAGCAACCTCTGTGATATGGTGGTAACCAATCTTCCTTTCAGCTGTGTCATGATTTTGCTAGCAAAGAAGTACCATGACAGTTTCTCTCTTGGTACTCCCATTCACTCCCATCCTCTTTAGGATGGCAGAAGCCCCAGATAAATGAGAGGAAGAAGATAACCAAGGTTGTTGTGACTTGAGACAAGGGCAGTGAGGGCTCACTGCCGATTACGGTTCCAGCCAAAACAAACTCCAGTACTCAGAGAGGAAAGTTCTACTACCTACAAGAAACAGAACCAATCAGACAGCAAAAAGGGAGTAGGTTGATTGAGAAAATTACAACCCTCCCCCATCCCTCCTTTCTTCCCAGGCCTAGCTCACGGTTCCCAATATCTCTACCTCCTCCACCCTCAATGGCTTGTGGGGGATAGGGAATGGGTGATGCGGTCAGTCTCTCACAGATGGGCTCTGCCACTTTTCTCTTCTCAGATGAGGATGACTCCTCACTGATCCGATACAGGGTCTCTCACATGCAACACAGTCCTTAATAAACTTCTCTGGTGTGGATTCTCCTCCACAGTTCCAGTTTTTACAGATACAGGGTCCATCCCTTGGGACACGGCCTCTTCTGGGCATAATTTTAATGAGCTTTTTGTTGTGTGTTCCTCCCCACAGTTACAACTTCTACCCCCCCTCACAGGGGACATGGCCTCCTTGAGTCATAGTCACTGTCCCAACACAGAGTCTTTAGCAAAACAAGTCATTGCCCCTGGTTCAGGGTCTTTAATGAAATGCAAACAAATCTCAGCTTCACCAGCCCTCTCCATAGAATGCAGGGAGGGGAGTCTCTGCTCCAGCACACCTCCTCCTCTCTTTCCTTACTGACTTTGGAATCTGTATGGTTGCTTCTCTCTTTCTTCCCACTCCTTGCACCACCACCAGCCAGAAAAGAAGAAGGGAGAGAAGAAGGAAGAAACAGGAAGAAGCCTCCTCTTCCAGCTTCTTCTTAAAAAGTGATCTGGGAGGCGTCTAATTAGCTCAGCCCCAGGATTGGGTCTGGCACGGAGCTGGGGAGAGTTTCGAGCAACTTCTTACAGGAGCCATCTTTACAGCCCCTTCCCCCTTCCCAGAAATGGCTTCTTGTCAAACCATGACAAGCTGGAAGTATATTTGGTAAATTTGGCTATTTAGAGGAGAGTGGAATGAAAATTCAGATTACTTACTTTTTAATATTACTTAGACTATCATTTCCAAGCACTGAAGACAGGATTGGAGGGATTTGTCTTCTTTTACTGGGGCAACTTGTAAAAACTATATGTGGACATACTATCTCTGCTTTACTTAGAAGTCAATGTTTAACCTTAACAAATATCTTAGCAAACACAGACAAATATGTGGTAATTGGTGATCTTACTTCCTGCCCCTATATAGGAGGAAGAGGAACCTTCTTCAACTGATATTAAAGCAGAACTAAATCATGTGTAGTGTAAGCTGCTCAAGTGGGCAGGATGTAATATCAATATGTTATTTCAAGCTTATAACTGATGCCATATAAACCATTTCAAAAAACTAGCTTTCACTTCTACTTTCATTTTCTTCTCTCCATAGTGCTGTCTGGAAGACTTTTGCTTTGCAGAGCAATTAAACATGGTATTTACTGTGAACTATGTTTCACTGGCATCTGTAGAAAGACTGTACACTGCTTTCAGGTTCTTGCTCTGCTTGTTTGTTGGCTTCACTTACCTTAATTGCTGCTGTTGGTGTCTATGGTGTGAATAGTCCTCTCCTTCCTGTGCATCAGGGAAGGTCATTCCTACTATCTCACATAGTCTCATGCTCTTGCTCCCACAAGAACAGCTGTGGTCCTCTCTAAAGCAGTGAGTTTTTCTCTGTTTTGCCAAAGGAAAGAAAATTCAATGCCCTTCCAATTTGTAGTCAAGCCTTTGCTTCCCAGCTGCTGCAGCTGTCATATATTTCTCCTTCTAGTGCTCAGCTATTTAAAACTGATCTGTCTATAGACTTCAGTTGAATAGCTAATTAATTGCAATCAGTATAGTCTAAGATTTTAGGAATTTTGTTTTCCACCTTTCAGAGATGAAGGTTCACTACCAAAGAGCAGGATATTACTAGTTTCTGTGTTGGAGTGCAGGAACATAATGATGAGGAAGGAATATATTATGAATATGTTTAACTTTTAATAGTGTTGTGCTAAAGATCTTATATGAGTGAAGCAAAACTGTTTTAAGAAAAAGCTTCTCCCATCTGTGGGGTTTTTTAATTTTTTTTCTCATTGTAAATGGGTGTGAAAACATAATTTCTGTTAATTTTGCACCTTGAAAAGAGGAAATCAGTATGTGAAATATAGATTTTCCTAAAAAAATAAGTTTTCATGCCATATAAATAGTATTGATGAAGTAGAATGCTTCATCCTTCCTTATACAGTTCAATAAGTCATAAAAAAGATCTCTTCTCTCAGTAGCTCTTTGTTTGTTTCACAGGCCTCCACATCGAGATTGGCAGCCACTGCTGATACCTTTCCAACCTTGTTTTGTCGGTCCTAGGTCAGGAGATTTATGGAGTTGATCCTCATGCTAAAGGTTCATTCTTGATTTTTAGTGAAGGGAAAGAAGTGGTTTTCAGGAGAGCAAGTGTAAGTCTGAAAGACACAGAAACAAAGGTATCTGTGGTTATGTGACATTATTCTTTTAACCAGTGTGGATACAGAGTCTCACAGAAAAGTGAAGAATGGGATTTTTGTTGTATGCCTACAACTGACATGGAAAGCTGCTTGCAAGAGCATATAAGCTTTTCATTACCTATTTGACCTACTATGTATTAGGACCTTTTTTTTTTTTTTTTTTTGAAAAAGATTGTGTAGTAAAAAGAAACATCTCCCAATTGGTTTTCTGCCCTAGGTTTTTATAAATCTGTTTTTACTTTTCAGCATATAAATACATCTAATCTTGAAAACCAAAGCATTGTTTTGCTGAAGTCTTGTCTGAATAGTACACTCGCTAAGAACATTGGCTTTCCTGTTGCTGCTGTAAGGAGTCCCAGATTGCTGCAGCGTGGCAAGTAACTATATTAATGGGAATTCAAATGGCTATCTGGATTTTTTGAAAGCTCCCATTAATTTCCTGCTGAGGAAACAGCGTTATCAAATTAAACTTAATTTATCATGTCTATTCAGTTATTATCCCCAGTGGGACCAGAAACTCCTGCTATGAAAAAAAAAAAAATTACAGGAGGTTGCAATGAATGCCAATGAGGCAGAGGACTGCCTTCTGCTCAGCAAGAGCTGGCTGCATTTGCCCCTTGAAGTAGTCTGGGGTTGTTTTCCCTGCTCTTTGAAGAATTGGTTGAGACGTATCTTTTGGATACATGCACAATGCCCTTTTCACTATCATGGCCATGTTTTTATCAAAAAATGGCAATAGTCTGTGCACAGAAAGAAGCAGATAATACCATGTCTGGTTTGCTCAGAGAGGCAGGAATGCATCCACCACCTTATGTATTTTCTTTCTTCTTTAAATGACTGCTTTTATTGTGACATAAGTGGCTAGAATAAAAAGAAGATTTATTCTAATTGCACTAAAAACATATGTATGTAGAACTATTATAATTTCCCTGATGATACGGGAGTAGGGAAGCTTTCAGATAAGGCTTGTGCTGAGAACCTGATAAAAGTCCTCCCTGTGCTGTGACTGCATCATAAGCAAAGCTGTTACTAATTGCAACAGCTGATATGTTCCTTCCTCCAGACGGCACAACAGCAGCTGTGCCTTTAGGACTGCAAAACACTTTACATGATGAGCCTCTTGGTATCCTATATTTCCTGCTCAGGATCCACTTTCAGCTTGAACTATCCCAGACTATAGTCATCTCTGGGACGTGACACCAGCTGTTGTGGCTGGGAGGGTTGCTTTTCTTGGTATGGTGGTAGAAGGGATCAGCTACTGCATAGCACGTGAGTTTGTGTGGGGTTTTTTTGGTTGTTCTTTTAATTGTTATTGTTTCAAAGAAAAAGAAAACCAAATAAGCCACAATATTTTCTGTCATATCTTGAAAGCAGCAAAAGCTGCTTTTTAGATTCTTCCTTCAAAAACGTAGTCTCCAAGAGTCAAATACTTTAACCTAGAATTAACGGTAGTGTTCTGTATCAAAGGAGTAAAAAAATATATATGTATTAGTTAAATTTGTTATAAAAAATATGTTTAAATGTGTATCATAGAATCACAGAATCACAGAATGGTAGGGGTAAGAGGGGAATTTTAGAGATCATTTAGTCCAAAACCCCTGCTAAAGCAGGTTCACACATGTTCACCCAGATCAGGTCTTAAAGGAACATGTCCAGGCAAGTTTCAAGAACTTTCGAAGAGGATTCCACAACCTTTCTGGGCAGCCTGTGTCAGGGCTCCCTCACCCTTACTGTAGTTTTTCCTTATGTTTAACTGGAACTTGTGTTCCAGCTTATGTCCATTGCCCCTGATACTGGAGTCAACAGAAAAAAAAGTGTTGCCTCATCCTTTTGACATCCATGCTTTTAATATACTTGTGTTAAAGAGATCTGCCCTTAGCCTCCTCTTCTCCAGGCTGAACAGCCCCAGTTCCCACAGCTTTTCCTCATAAAAAAGATGTTGGTGGCCCTGTGCTGGACTCTCTCCAGAAATTCTCTGTCCTTCTTGAGCTGTTGAGCCCAGAACTGGACACAGGACTCCAGATCATCATCAGGGCAGAATATAGGGAGAGGAAATCTCCCATGTCTTGCAGGCCACATTCTTCTTAATGTATCCCAGAATGCCAATGGCCTTCTTGGCCACAAAGTCACATTGTTGCTTCATTTTTAATCTGCTGTCCATCAAAACTCCCAGGTCTTTCTCTGCAGAGCTGCTTTGCAGCAGGTCAACCCCCAACCTGTACTGGTGCATGGGGTTGTTCCTTCCAATATGCAGGATTCTGCACTTGTTGAACTTCATGAGGTTCCTCTCTGTCCAACTCTCAAGCTGTTCAAGATCTCAATGAATGGCAGCACAGCCTTCTGGTGTATCAGCTGATCCTGATCCACCACTCTTCTAATCCAAACTGACTGAGCTTCCCTATGAGGAAGTTATGGGAGACTGCGTTAAAGGCCTTGTTGAAGTCAAAGGTAGATGACATCTGCTGCT